>JADKLZ010035048.1:0-16200 GCA_021533235.1 Biomphalaria straminea
CAATTGAGATTGTTTCGCCGTTTTGTATTACATCATTATATAATATTGTAATGACTCTGAATTGCGCACCATCATTCAGGCTAGTGCACAGGTGCGCACCTATAGTGAACGGACTAGAACAGAATGTTGACATGTGAGAATAACGACTTCCGCCCACGTTGAGAGTCAAGATGGAGAAACAGTGCTAAATGAAGATGTTGATTTATGTAACTGTGATGTCATGTAAATAAACATCTATGTCTCGTTGAGTTGCCTTCACTTGAAGTTATTACAATATATACATGTCACACAGTAAGCATACACGAGGATAAGAAAGTAACTATAGTGTATCAATAATGTTAAGCCAAAAGAAAATTGTGAAATAACAAGAACTTGTATAGCGTGTCAAATTATTAAGTGTTGTCAGTTATGACAATGTAATTTTATCAAGATTACTCGTCCTGGAGATGATGCCACACTTTGTATAGAGGTACCACAAGTGTTATGAACCTTGAGTTGGAGATGCAAGTGTGCCTTGAATGACATCCTAAACTATCAACTAGTGAAAAAACTAGTAAGTATGACCAATGAACTGATAATGAAAGAGCAGGGATTAGTAGCTCCTTTATGTTTGTCTTGTGTTTGTTTTGTGTTTTGACTACTTGATGCGCAAGTCTAAAGACAGATACTTAGAAATAAAATGGGAGGATTTTAAGACAATTTAGGGACGCACTTTAGGACAGTTACTACTAGGCTCTTAAAGGGATTAACTTCGTTTAATTTGTTATTCTATAATCTCTAATTCACTTTGTTCATATATCATCGTTATGTAATTGATGTGACGTGATGGAAGTATTAGTGATACAACTCTCATCAATAATACACCTTACAAAATACAATCATCTAGAATTATCAAGGTACTTTAGAAATACTTCAAGTAAAGCCTATGCATACATCAGTTACATGATATTCCGCGATATTAGTTTAAGGATTTTTATCATGTACACATTAGTTCTGTCAATGTATTATTATTTCAAGTCCGAATTTCTATGTCGTTAGAGATAATTGCAGCTATGTCTGGTGAAACAATCTAGTCATGGTGTTTATTACATTAATACAAAAGAAATAAGATGTAGCTATTTTTGAAAAAAAAATTAATTTGATTTAATGATTTTCAGCCATATTTATAAGAAAAAGTTGATAACTCGGGCTTAACTTTGAGAATAAAACCAGGGTTATGGGTCTTTTACCGTTGCGTTTTGCGTTATTTCTTTTTCAAGAACTACTTTGAGAAGTATAACAAACAAGGGGCTTAACCTGTATATTTCCTTTAAAATATTAAATATAACTAGGGTTATGGTCCTTTTACCATTGTTCCAAGAGGAAGAACGAGAGAAAGACACAGCAATGGAAGGACAACAATGGGCAGGTCTGATTAAATGAAGGTTTATCCTGGGCTATAAATGTAAAAGTTGTAGCTCATGGATGTACAAAGCAAGTCTATGTTTGCAGTAAGGCTTAAGTTCATGTATGTATTAAATGATCCGCATTTTAGTAGATTTAGACGCTAAATTAAAAACCCGGTTTCAAACTAAAATATTCATTGTATATACGATGCTTCCCTTGTATGACGGGGAATGTTTGGGTTGATTTCCAAAGTTTATATATGTATACATGGGTTGCCTTTCTTGATTCTAAGAGACAAAATTTCAGTCTAAGATGTATGTTGAGTATGATTTATTGATACAAAGCTTTGAATCATAGTTATCTTGTTTTCCAAGGGTTGTAAAATCAAATTTTAATGTCAAATCATGAGCATTACTTTAAATGCTTTAAAAAGTAAAAGCAGAACGGCCGGTATTCAAAAATATTTTTTTTAAAGTTTTGGCTTAAAGATCTAGCTGTTTATTTCTAAATACACTTTGACCAACTTTTAGTCATTTGAAAATTTTAAATTTCCACCTTGCTTTTAGACAATAGATCTAGTCAAGGTTTCATAGAAAAATAAAATGTATATAAATGCATTTACAACATTCCAATGCATTTTAAACTTGATATTCTTATACCAGCTCAGATTGGTAAATTTACTGCAATTATTACCCAACATATTCAATAATTTTAAGATGGGCTTAACCTTAAATGTGGACACATGCTTACAAAATCTAAATTCACAAATCTCATAAGGTTGAAACTGGAAACGTTTATAATGTAAAATAGACTTACTATGTAATGTTTATTCTAAGTTACGCACCCATTTTTCTTAAATTTAAATAGCCAAGTTAAGTACATAGAGATAATATAGTATGGAAGAGTAGGAAAAAAACTCAAATTAACTTAAATAGATAAACATTAACGCAACCAAAAGTGAAACTGAATTTCTGAAGACATGAAAACTAGATTTAAAGTATGGTGTAAAATAATGTAAACGTGATTAAGCAACTGAAATTAAAAAACACGCTGAGGATTTAAATAAATCCTAAAAAGCCACAACTAAAGCATATACAAAAATAGCCACAAAGAAAAAAAGTAAATTCCAAATAACCTAACCAAATGTATGTACAAATGATACTCCAAATAACCATGGAAGAAGAACAAGTCGATTCTAAATAAGAACACCAAAATGCACAAGTCGATTCCACCTGAAAAAACAGTTGATTTGAAACCGCATCAACGAAAACAAAATTCCAAACAGCATCCACGACAGAAAAGTACAAGTCGATTCCAAACAGCCACAACGAAAAAAAAAGCACAAATCGATTTTAAACAGCCACAACGAAAAAAAGCACAAATTCATTTTAAGCCCAGCAACCACACAAAAAAAAACACAAGTCCGATTCAGAATAGCCGGCACAAAATAAATGCACAAATCCGATTCAGAATAGCCGGCACAAAATAAATGCACAAATCCGATTCAGAATAGCCGGCACAAAATAAATGCACAAGTCCGATTCAGAATAGCCGGCACAAAATAAATGCACAAGTCCGATTCAGAATAGCCGGCACAAAATACACAATTTCGATTCAAAATAGACGGCAGAAAACGCAAAATAGGAACCACACAAGGAACAAAGTTGCCATTCAAAATAGAACCACACAATAAACAAATTTCCGCAAATCTCCGATTTGAAAAAGGTATACAAAACACCATATCGAAAATACTAAATCTATACCACAGTCCAAAGTAAATGTAAACGATGTTAGCTAACAAACGACAAAATTAACTAAAGCAAAATTTTATTGTAGACTATGTGTACAAACAACGGTTGAGAGCTAAATCGCAGTACAAAATATAGCCAAAATAAGGACAATACAACTAGTCTAAAATCTTTACGTTATAGATCTAAACCTAGCAATAGGCGAAGGTGAGAATATGTATTTTAAAACATTTTCTAGTCATGATGATAATTACATTATTGCACATGTAATAAAGTTGTAGCTAATTGATACCCCTAACCTTTTTAAATTGTAAATATAATTTTATTTTATTATTTTCAGCTATTTTTTAAGACAAAAAAAATTACAATTAGAAGTTTAAATAACAAGGGGCTTAACCTCTATATTTCATTTTTATATGAAAATAAAACCAGGGTTATAGTCCTTTGACCATTGTGTGCCAGGATGACGAATGAGAGAAAGACGGAACAATGAAACAAAGAATAGGCAGGTCTGCCATAAAATGGCTAAGTACAGTGAGGAATATAGAAAGACTTGTGTGTATACGCTAGGAAGTAATTAGATCTAGATATTTTGCTATGTAAAGTCTGTAATGTACTAGAGATAAACATAGATCTAGTTGAAAGATAAACAATTTAAAATAGAAATGCATGGTAAATAGATTCAGTTTTGAACAAACGTAATAATCTAACGCCATTCGTTAAGCTATGACTCTTGGGTTTTCCCACTAAAGTTGGGTTTTTCGCCTCGAGAGGTAAGGCTATTATTTAATAATAGATCTAGATATTTTAACCTTACTAAAGACCGGGTGATGTATTTTAATGTACGACTGAAATAGTGCTGCATTTGTTATAGTTGAATTATAAGAAGAAATGAAAATGTATTTGCTAATACAAATCAATCGTTAGAATTGTCAAAAGCTGTTTCTTTAGCCTGGGTTTTCCCCCTAAAGTTGGGTTGAGCTTACCTTACTATAAAGTTTAGATCTAGATATTTTAACCTTACTAAAGACCAGGTGTAATTTAATGTACGACTAAAATAATGTTGCCTTTTATAATTTGAAATTTCATACTTTAAAGAAGATATGAAAATGCATTGCTAATACATATCAAAAATCAAATGTTAAATATGCTGAATACAAGAGGTGGCCTTACCAAAACAATATTAAAGTAACTTTAATAATAAAAAGGGTACTCACAAATTGTAGACGATCCTCTTCGTTGAATCCTCACAAGAAATTTAATGTCACTAGTACACATTTTTAAAAGCAAAGTCATTGTCAATTGTGTACTGCACATTTTAAAAAGCACATAAATGTCATAGTCTATATTGTGTAGACTATTTGGATGTCTTAGAATGATGCTGGTACATGTTTATAAATGGCTCATTTAGTAGAGCACGCACTTCTGGTAAGAAGAGTAACAGCATGGGCATTAGCTGCCCGAAACGTTGACAACAGTTCTGCACACTATGTACGAAGTGAAGTTGGAACTTTGGAATAGGCATTGCTGAACAAATAGACCTAGGGAAAAAAAGTAATGTGTTAAAGTATGAACTTGAACTTTACTTTGAATGGAAGTAATAAAATTAATTCAAACACTTGTAAATATGTTACCAGCAGACATAGAAAACACAAATCTAAAGTTACAGTTTTATTCTAAGTTTTATATTGACTTACCGATCTCCAGGTCACCTTCAAGAAACATGCATAGACACCATCTAAACTTTTGGGCATAGAAAATAACGACTTTCTTCTCTTTTTCCACTTTCAATCTGGTATGGGTCACCTGCAGACGTACTAACTTGATAGCCCAAATTTCTTGACTTTTATACACATTCCAGTTCAGAAAAAAAGTGTGCTGAGTTCATTTTCAATTCACCGACAAAAAATAATATTAATAATAACGACCCTGTTTACAATAGTTCTAAATTGTTTTCAATTGGGAACAACAAAATTACAATTTTAAAGATTTTTTTTCTATTATAAATACTGACTACTGAGCTCATGCCAGCCCAAGGAAATGGAGAATTAGGTCTAGATGTAGTTATTTTTAGACTAAAGAATACCGTAAATTAATACAAATGATACAGTTTAAATTTAATGAATAAGCTAGATTCTTGTTCTAGATTAATTCTAGACTACATCTAAAAACTAGATATTGATTGAAACTTCCAGAAATTCTATATAGATAATATACTACCTTTGTTTAAGTTGAAATAAATAGATGTCAAACTTTTAATTATCTAGATTTTTTTTAGAAGGAAATTCGATTGTTTATCTTGGCAACAATTAAGCTATTCAAAACAAGAAATGAACTTCTTGAAACGAAAAGATATTCATTGGTTGTTGTTTTTTTTTTAAATATCTGTATATACAATTCCGATGAAACAAAATATATTTGTTGCACATTGTTTAGCCGGGGGGGGATCGGTTCACAGAAATAGATTTCTGCTTAACTGTTTAATGTATCCTATTACATAGATATACATTAATTTATATATCTAATTCTTAAATATTTTCAGATACATTTTCAAGATAAAGAAAACCCGAACCATAGATTTAATCTGAAAAGTATTTGTATCACACAAGTCACTAACAACACTCTGACAGTAACAGAGCGATACAAAAATAAACACTAAGATAGATCGAAATTATTTTTTTTACTAAGACTAAGAATATATATATTAGATCTAGACTACCTGCAGAACATATATTTATTATTTATATATTAGATCTTCTGTCTACATCTATCTTATTGTTAGATTACGGTAATTTCACTATTGAATACAAAGAGGAAATATCTAGATCTAGTTTTAACAATGTTAGAACCATCGTACATTAAATAAAACCTTGATCTAGATTTTTCTTTCTTTTTTTTTTATGACGAGTTCAAATATAATAAATGTATTCACTTTTTGTACTTCATCTTTCTCTCGTGAAAAACAATTACCAGGAAGGGGAGCTTGTTTTGACGGCTAACCTTTGGGGAAAAAAATCAACCAATCCAATTTTTTTCTCTTATTTTGTGCGAGGAAGTAGTTCAAAGCTTAGAAAAAAATAAAGAGAAAAAAGTCCGAAGATTAAAAATGTCCTAATTCAAATCCGTATGTTAGATCAGATGTAATGACTAAATTTACAACTATTTATAATGAACGACTCCATATCCATATCGATTGCAAGTATAGATCTAGATCTAGATCTATTATTAATGCATTGGCCCGATTGGGTTTGGGTAATTGTAATGAAAAATACTCTTTTGAAAAGAAAACACAAAATTCTTCTTTCGTTTTCATCGTTGCAACTTGTCTAGATTCATGTGGAATGTCTTCCATTATCATAATTTAATGTAATAACAATATTATTTTACTCTTGTCTAAATCTAGAGTCTAGATCTTTAAATCCTTCAAAACTAGATCAGTCCTAGTACTGTCCTAGTCTAAAAACCAATGTTACAACTCAATTTTAATTTATTAAAATTTATAATGACAATGATCACAATGAAAAATGTATTAATGATGGATCAGATCATCATCATGACATGTCATGTGTTATGACAGATCATCAGATGAGATGGGTCTAGAATAGTCTAGAAGTAGAATTCTAGGCTATAGACTCTATCTAGATTATAGATCGAATCGTTGATAATGATAGTTGATTTATTATCGTTTTAGATCTTGATTCTGCTGAGCAAGATTGAAGAATTCTGACTAAACAGAAATGAAATGAGAGAAGCAGACTCAAGTCCAAGTCAAGATCTAGTCTACTGATCATCAAGTTAATCATCAAGAGTGACAAGAGCGCAGAGGTAAGAAAATCTAGATCTAGACTCTACTTGACTAGTCACTAGAGGATAGGTTAATATATAGATTTAGATTATATCTATTTATAGATCTAGACTAGATATCTAGTCATGATTATAGATATAATCATATAATAATATATCTAGACTAGATCTATTACTATTAGTATTTTAGTATTTATTAGATTCCAGAAAAAAAAATAGATTATTTAATAATTAGATCTAGATCTGTCTATATTATTATTATTAAATTACAAAATAGAATTAGATCTAGTCTAGATCTATAATCTATATCTAAATCTAGTATCTTCATAGATTAGATTAATCTATCTTATTTTTCATATTCATGAATCATGATCATATATCTAGGACCTAGGTTCTATTTCTAGACTAGATCTATTTATTATCTAGATTAGATCTAGTCGGTGTTATTTCTTTTTATTTTACTAATTTTAGATCTAGATCTAGATCTATTTAATAAGCAGTAATCTAATCATCTAGAATTAAGAATACTCACAGATTGTCAGAATACTGCTAGTCTAGTAATCTAGATCTAGTCAATCTAGAATCTTATGAATCTATTCTATTTTCTATCTATATCTAGAATAATCTAGATTTAGATCATTAACTAGTCTAGACTCTAGAGTAGTCTAGAGTCTCTAGTCTAGAATTTTAGTAGACTAAAGTGACTGTAGACAGTGTAGAGTAATTTAAGTAATCCAGACTGTAAAGTCTCTTAATATTTGTTCTATTGATCTTCCCTTTTTTTTGCTTTGGAATCTAGATCTATATAGATTGACTAGATCTACACAATGTCAATATAATATCTAGATCTATATATCAAATACTAATTAGTATGCGCTTAATAACGTAATAATATTGTAAGTGTATATTCAGTTCAACTGCAACTTTTCACCTCAGGAGCATTTCATGCAGTCATTTTTTTTGTCCGGTAAGCACCGTTAGGGCGTACCGGCACTTTTTTCCATGCTTTGATTCAATGAAAATACTTTTCTTGTATTTTAACGTTTATTATCTATACATTGTTAAAAGGCAATCTATTACCGTTTTGTTTGCTTTGAAATCTAGATTGATTAGATCTACACAATGTCAATGTAATATCTAGAAATAGATCTATATATCTAAACTCTGTCTAGTCTAATAAACTTTTTTTTTCAAGTCTCAGAGACTTGAGTGATTAAGATTCTAGCTAGATCTAGACTAATCTAGATTAGTTAATAGATTCTAGATCTAGACTATTCTAGACTTTTCTAGTAGTATTCTAATAGATGATAGATTAATCAAGATCTAGCAATATTCTAATACATGATAGATTAATCGAGATCTCAATATCTTTAGTCTATTCTAGACATATT
Organism: Biomphalaria straminea; assembly: GCA_021533235.1. Classification (NCBI taxonomy): domain Eukaryota; kingdom Metazoa; phylum Mollusca; class Gastropoda; family Planorbidae; genus Biomphalaria; species Biomphalaria straminea. Next base: position 8,330 of record JADKLZ010035048.1, read on the forward strand.
CTAATGCTGATTGTAATATAAGAGACTTTACAGTCTGGATTATTTATGCTACAATCAATATTCAATTGCATTCTTTAGTACCGGCACCTATTTCTTTACAAAAAAAAAACACTGATTACATTCATATTCTTTAACAATAGCAGTTTACTATCAGGAATTAGTCTTGCTAGAGACGGATAGGAAAAGGATGGTTGATAACCCCTTTGTGTTACCTTAGCAGTCCAACAGACTAAGGGATAAAGGTGAGTGTAATTCATATCTTGATCTATAGATCTATACCTTGATTTACTGGACTATAAAACTAAATATTGGTAAAATTGTGCTATTCTATTCTAAATCTAGGGTGACATTCTATATCTTTCATTCTGACTTAAGATAGATCTTGATTAGATCTAGATCCCATAGGTATAGGACCTAACACTAGATCTTCAGAAAGTAATCTAGATGATGCCAGATCTAGAAAATCTAGACTTGATTTTATGAATCTTGAAGAAAAATACTGAACTATCCAAGACAGATCTCTTTAATTACATTGTAAATCATTTTGTTGAATTCTTTTATTACATTGTTACTTTGTAGATCATCTTGTTGAATTCTCTCCACCATCTTCAATCAAAAGACAACTATGGCTCATACGAGAACATGAGCCTTAAGCCTTGGCCTTGGCGTTGACTATTTTCAAACATTTCTATTCAGCCTCATCCTTATTAAGATACATTTAAATTGTTTTTGTCTTTTTACTACTTGATAGATAGACTTAGTATTTTAATCAGAATCTAGTCAATCTGGATCTAGTATTAAATATCAACCCAATTTTATGTATACAAGTAGTATATGGCTGTAGGATTGGCTTAAAGGCTTAATAGTATTTATCTTGAATCAGTTTGTTAATCTACATTATATGGGTATATGATAGTTAGAAATCTTTACTACATCAAGGTAAAATATAGCTATCCTTTTCTAGATATAGTGTGATAGTATATCTTTTATGATTTTTCCTTCTTAGGTGGATCTTGATTAAACTGCCTGGTTTTGTGGTTTAAATGAGACGGTTGACACTATGATCTGAAGTTCAAACTCTCACTACTGCCATTTTCTACTGTCTGCTATGAGATCTTGGCTGGAATGTAATCATCTGAATTTCTAATGGAATGTCCAAAATATATAAATGACAAATACCATGGAAACTGATTATGAAGAATGTAGGTCTAGTTTTTATTTTTTGATACAGATATGGATGATGACATTATACCCTGCCTTAGAGTCCTAAGAATTACATTATTTACCCTATAGTTGCTATAATCAGTATGAGAACAAAATTCATTGGAACTAATAGACTAAAAATATAAATCAAGACTTAAATAAGGCACTGGTCAAAGTTTTAAATAGTGTGGCTAGCATTCTGGTACGATGTTTTGTTAATAAATTTATGAGACTAGCTAAAATCAATAATTTTTGTTAAAAATACACATTATTATAGTGTGGTGAAGCGCTTTTTTCAAACAAAGGCCTAAAAGACTTTGAAGACTGAAATTAAGTAACTAAACTTAGGACATTAAGAAGTTTACCCAACTTCATTTTACAGATCAGTTAACATTTTATGACATCAAAGAATGTGCTGGTCTGCCATTAAATGAAATTTATCCAGAGCTAAGTAGAGAGGAATAGAGAAGGACTATTGACAGATCTTAAGTGGTGCCCCAATGGTTCAACAGACTAATTGATTGGTAAAGTGAGAAATTAATGTATTTCGTAAAACATTTTCTAGTCTTGGTAATAATTACAATAAAATGTAACTAATAAACTTGTAGATAATTGTTTTTTTTCCTTTTATAGAAAATTAAATTAAATTTTATTTAACTAGGGGCTTAACCTCTTAATTTGCTTTTAAAGAAAATAAAACCAGGGTCACAGTTGTTTTTTTTTTGTTTTTTTTTTACCATTTTGTACCAAGAGGAAGACAAGAGAGATGGGAAGACATCAAAGAATGGACTGGTCTGCCTTTAAATGTTCTATCCAGGGCTTAGTACAGTGAGGAATAGAGAAAGGCGGTTGACATGTGTGTTTCCCCAACTGTTCAACAGGCTAAGCCATATGCGAAGGTGAGAAATTAAAATATTTTGTAAAACATTTTCTGGTCATTGTGATAATTACATTATTACAAACGTAATGTAAATTATATTTAATGATTTTCAGCTTTAACTAGTTTAAGAATAACAAACAAGGGGCTTTACCTCTTTATTTCCTTTTAAAGAAAATAAAACCACAGTAAAGTCCTTTTACCATTGTGTTCCAGGAGGAAGAATGAGAGAAAGACAGTAATGGAAGTACATCAAAGAATGGGCAGGTCTTCCATTAATTTTTTTATCCATGGCTATGTACAGAGAGGAATAGAGGAACGTTTGACAGATTAGTGATGTGCCCCAACAGTTCAACAATACGTGAAGGTGAGAACTCTATATTTACTTAAATTTTTTAGAAAATTAAAACAGGGTTATGGTCCTTCCACTCCAGTCTACTAGTTAGATCTTGACCTTCGTTTGCACAACAGTTCAAAGTTAATTTGTCAACATTTTGTCATTTTTATTCAGCTTATAAGTTCCCTGCCTTTAATATTGACTGTGGTGTGATAGTTTGTAATGCGCCCATTTTGAATCAGACATTTAATGGCTATGGAGTGGTACTAATTTCAATGTGGCATTTGGTATTGTGCTGGCTGTTTTGAATCTGGCATGCTAATTTTAAGGCTCTTTTGAAAAGTCTTGGGCTCTTTGTTGAATTTTTTTTTTAAATTGGACTTGTGCATTTTTTGTGTAATTATTAAGCATCGACTTGTACTTTTTTGGCGGTGGATGTTTGGAGTCGAATTGTGCTTTTTTCTTGTTGGATATTTATAATTGACTTGTACTTTTTTTGCAATTTCTTTTGAATCACACTTGTTTTTATATTTTGGTGGTTAGGTAGATTGACATTATTATTTTGGCGTAGCTGTTTTAATCGGACTTGTGCATCTTTGTGAAAGATGTTCAGAAAAGAACTTGAAATTATTTTTTTTTTGGATTATTTAGAATTGACATTCAATTTTTTTTGTAACGGCTATGTGAATCAACATGATCTTTTTTGTAATAGCTGTTTGGAATCAGATTTGTGTATTAATCTTCGACACCAGCCTTGTGTTTTTTTTCTTGTTTTTTTTATATTGGCTGTTTTGACATTTGCTTTCTTCATGACGGCTGTTTGGAATCAAGTTTTGTCTTTTTTCTGAATGCAGATAAGTTATCAAATGCAGGCTAACCTATGGAACAACCAGATAGAATGTTAAATACCTCACCCTAAGGTCAATGTTAGTTGTGGCTAAATTAATGAACATCAGGAAACACAGGAAGAGCCATGTACAAAGAAATGACTGTGCCTAACAAAATGGACAGTATTAACTTCCTTCCATGCAAAGAACAATCTACAATTTTCCTACTAAGAACAGGACACACACCTCTATTAAATTACCATCTGAACAAAATAAACTCCACAACTCCAGGGCTTTTGCAAGAGAGGATTAAAGCCTCTCAAGCCCTCACTCAAATGGAGTTTGATGAATGAATGCTAAATAATTTAAACCAGTGTTAGGAATCCGACTTGTTTTTCTTGATCAATGTTCATCATTGGTCCTGTGCTTTTTTTTTTTTTTTTGTGGTTTAGAATATGCTTTTTGTATGATAGTGATGGCTGTTTATTAGACCGTTATGGTTTTTTTTTGGTTTAGCTTTGGCTGTTTTAATCAACATTTGCATTTTTTGTGATGACTTTTTATATTGACACTGGTAGAAAAAAATTTTTTTTTTACATGATACAAGTTTACTTCATCTTTTGCAGTAATTAGAATCATTATGATGACATGTGCACTGAGCTGAAAGATTCTCAGAGAAAACTGGACTAACCATGCATCAGGTAATTATTATTATTACTGAATGTTAAGGTATTTTTGTGGTCAGATCAACTATCATCCACCTACCATTTCCTCAACTAATGTTACGTACCCATTAGAGTTGGATAGACTTAGAATTATCATAAATATCCTGGAATTCAAAACATCAGTCTGTAAGGTATTGTAACATTCAGCCACCAAATTATCTATTTAAATATATAGTGAAAATAGGTGAAGGAATTGTATACTAAAAGAAAGGTGCAAAACCAATTATCTTACATAGTACACAAATCTAGATCTCTAATCATCTATCATGATCTAGTGAATCTTCACTGGAGTTTTAAATGATTTTAGATTCTATATATAAAGCTAAATAATATATTCTATTTCTTTAGTTTTTATTGGAATTTAGTTTTTCACTAGATCTTGCTAGTCATCTAGACGATCTCATCATATTTATCAGTTTATTCAAGACTCTAGTGTCTAGCGAAGATAGGAATTATTTTTCATTTCAACTCTAATGGGTACCTGACATTAGTTGGGGAAAAGTATATGCAAATGGTCATTGTGCTGTCAGTGATTGAAGGCCATAGGCAAGATCAATTTTTGTGGCCCTTACTTACAAGAAATTGCATAAAGTGAAAAATAAGGCTACAGTATTTAAATTGTTTGGTTTGAATAATCAATGCTGGTGAATAACAAAATATAATGTCATTTAATTTAGCCCTTAATTTTCAATTTATTTTTGAGAAATTTTCATTTCCTTTTGCAGATCTTGATCCATACTTGTTCATTAATGTATTATGTATTATGGATTTAGTTTAATTATAAAGCAGTTTAACAACTTTAAAAAATTATTTTCTGATTTTTTTCAGCAGACTAGAGATTGATACCTCTCCATAAATCAACAAAGACATGATGGAATCTATGTTAAAGCTAGTGACAATTCAGTCTGCAATGCCTGCATTCTGAGCACACCTCTTTACGGCAGTGAGAGTTGGACAGCTTACAAGCGCCAAGATCACAGGTTAAATAGCTTTTACTTACACTGCCTGGGAAGCATAATGTGCATCTCCTGGAGGGATCACGTCTCCAACCAGGATGTTGTGAAATGGGCCAATATGCACATCTATAATCTTCTTACGCAGAGAAGACTTTGCTGGCTCGTTCATGTAAATTGCATGCCAAATGAGCTTGCAGAAGGGGCCAGACTCAAGGGTTACCCAAGACTAACCTACAGAGATGTCTGTAAGCAAGATATGAGAACCACTGGCATCGACCAAAGTATGTGGGAGGTAAAAGCTCAAGACCGGACAGCAAGGAGACAGAAAAACTTTGCCGAGTACAAAAGTAACAAACTTGCATTAGTCAAGAGAAAGAAGAAAGCTGCACTGTCAACTAGTATTAAGTCAGATGCATTTACATGTATGAACAGTGGCGAACTCTGCCAATCCAGAATCTGCTTGATCAGTCACACCAGGTGCTGCCACGTGTAAACATAAACCAAAGCCACTGATTACCTGGGCACATCCATTGTCTTCCAAGACATAAGGAGCCATATATATTCTTTTTCCAATGATACTTGAATATAATTTTTAAAAAGAAAGCAAATTAGATAAGAACTATACATTTTATTGCCAAGCTTATGTTAGTCTAAGAAAATATTTTTGGTAGATAATTTATTGAATGATATTAAAGAGCTTCCAAATAAATGTCTTTATATAATTCTATACTTATTTTCTTATAATAGTAATCTTTATTATCTAGGACGAAATAAATTTACTATGTGTGAGAATAATATTTATATATGTACAATAGCATAACAAAAGAGCTAATTTACATTATATTCTAAAAAGGTGTATTAATTTTGCTTTTAGCTATAAAAACATTTGTCAAGCTCCTTTGCACAAAACAATTTTTTAAGATAAAACTTAAAATTCTGCAAAACGACTGTTTCAAAATATTGTATGATTCAGTTATTAAAGACATTGTAATGCAGGCATATAACCCTAACCAGTAACAGACTAAAAATGCAAAGTACCTAGGTGTTATAATAAATGAAAAACTGTCATGGAATCCCAATATTGATGAAACTATAAAAAAAAAAAAAAGCATTAGGGTTTATTAGAAGAAATTTCTATCAATCAAATAACAAAACGAAAATGCTTTTTAACCTTGGTTAGGCCAATAATAGAATATGCATCCTCTGTTTGGGACCCCTCAACTCAAAAAAACATTAAGAAACTGGAACAGACACAAAATAAAGCAGTGAGATTCATAACAAACGAATATTCACATTTGACTAGAGTAACACCTGTAGTAAAATCACTCAATTTAATAATATTTCAGGATAGAAGACTTTAAGTAATGTAATAAGTATGCATAAAACACTGAAGCATAATCTTCAAATACAAAAACTAAATTTAATATAATACTCAGAAAGAAAAAGGGCTAAGCTCGTTCCATATGCTAGGACAATTTTTTACAAAAGCTCCTTCTTCCCTAGCGCTATTAGAGCATGGAATGAGTTGCATAAGCTAGCAAGGAAAACCAGTGACTTAGCAGTTTACTACACTATATTGCTTTCAATGACGTAAAAATAAAACAAAAAAAAGGAGAGATATCTTGAACAGATTACTGGATATCACATTGCTTTTAGCAAATCCCTACCACCCATTCTTCAAATGTGCTGCTTTATTATTCACTCACACTGTCACACACACATGGGCGGACTGGCTATATTCGGCAGCACCGAATCCCCTAGTGTCCGTCTTCAGGGAAGTATGGTGTATAGGACGCCACTATTTGTAAGCCTGTATGCACTGAAGAACCGTGCTGAGATTAATCCCTTATAGCACGGTCCAGGTATTCGGCAGTGTTCTGTAGGGCTTAATTTGCCTCTCCGTACAGGACTAGAACCCGCATGCAACAGCTGTTTCAAGACTAGTCGTATCTTTAAATTGGCCCTGCAGTCGTTAAGGACGCCAATTGTATGCTACGCAGCGTCATGATTGGCCTTCGCTTCACCATTAATCTTTAACAGTCTTTGACGTAGTAAAAATAACTCAAAATGGCTGAGCTAACTCTTGGCCATGATATGGAAGAAAATTGCTTTCATAGGCCCCGCGCTAATTCTAAGTATAAATATTAAATTAAACCATTATAACTTGTATAAAAACATGGCTTCCGCGACCTCCTGGTTTTCCAGGGCCTCCAGGAAATGCGAGCTTTCATTCAATAAAAATTTAGTACAAAGACGAAAGTATCTGCAATTAAAAATCTTGAGATTATGCTTGTCAGTACCAAGACTAGGCCCCGCGCAATCCGTTTTGCATAGGGCCCCGTAATCGCTTGGGCTGGCTTTGAGCCAAACTATATGCTAATGATAGAACTGAGTTTGTTACCCTGTACACACACACACACACACACACCTTTTCCATTCATTTGACCAAGACAGAGTCAACCTTGGGTCACGGAGGTCGTTTAGCTTTTAAATGCTGAGGCTGTGGTATTTAACTTTGATAACTTTCCTTCCCTTATCTCTGGTAAAGCAAAGAGGGACTGCTAAAACCCCCATCAGATCTAAAGATTGACAGTGACCAAGAAAGCTATGGACAGCGAAAGAACAGGGACCTCATTTCTGGAAGAAATACGGACAATGCGAAAAATGGCCAGCTCCTCTACCACTGAAGCGAAAACCACCTTAACCTGCGATATTTGTGGACGGGAGTGTCTCTCCGAAATTGGGTTTCACAGTCACACGAGGAAGTGTGCGAGATTAAACATAGTCGTTCTATGACTGAAGGTCGAGGCCAATGAATGAATACCGGTACTAAGTGAGAAAAAAAGTTCATGACCTCTTCCCTCCCTCCTTTTACAGGCGATGTCTAGATCTAATTCTAAGGTACAGGATCTGATTGTTTTGGTTTATGACTATATCCTAAGAAAA
>JADKLZ010035050.1:0-13191 GCA_021533235.1 Biomphalaria straminea
AAATGTCCAAGTAATTTACCTTTCTCAATGACTAGGAACTACATTACGTCACGTGACTCCATGGGGAAACACCTTAGTAGCGTTTGAAATTGAAAACTCTCTCTGTGACAAATACATTTTGACTTTATATTTAAAAAACAAAAACAGACTTAGTTTCTAATTCATGACGAGAAACACACATGAGACAGTGCGAGAGACTAATCCACACCTTACCTGGTCAACGAATGTAACATTAATTAGAAAATTTGTAAAACATGTTCTCATTTGGAAATACCCCACCAAATCTAAAAATAGAAATAAAATTTTCTCCCTAGTATTTTTAGACTAAATTGTGTAGGAGTAATGGGGGAGGGGGTGTGAGGGTGTTATGCAACGGAATAGAGATAGAAAAGGGGTGTGTATATTGTGCAGTAGTGGCCTTAGGGGGTGGCAAGTGGGGCGACCGCCATAGGCCCCTAGCCTGAGGGAGCCACGCGATCGGAGATTTTATTGTCAACAACAAAAGACAAATCAGTTGTCGTAAACTAGGACTTGTTACTCAATATTTCCCAGTATCTTTATGATACCAATTGTCATTTTAGCTGTAAACATACATTTTTAGTTTCAAACAATCGTTCATTTCATCCACGGGCGCCCGCAGGATTTTTCGTAGGGGGGTACAAGCACTAGCGGCTCTATAACTTTGTAGTGGGGGCGATTTTTTTCCAAACCCTAATTCTAACGCCCAGTAAACCCTAACCCTATGTATAAACGTGCGTTCAGCATACACACACACAAATACATAAAATACATATATATATATATATATATATATATATATATATATATTTAAAAAAAAAAAAGCAGTGTTTCTCAAACTTTGTCGAAAAAAAGAAAGACCCAGTCATGTTGAGGCCTTTCTCATGATAGCTTAAGGGTCTGGGGAGCGCTGGAAGCCTCCTTATAAGTGAAGCGTTTTCTTGCATTTTTCACAGCAGAAACGCATTCTCCTGACATCTGCAGCTCATTATTCATCGTATGTTTGTCACTTTGTTTTTAACAGAACTATAATTCAAAGTTCTAAATACAAAATTTCCGGAGTGGTAGGGAAAAATAAGTGTAGGCCTACCAATTAGATTCCACTCTATTTTTTGTTTTCATTTTAAGGATTCAAGCATAAATTTCGAGCTATAGTCCCACATTTATTTAACAAGAAAAATATCAGATTGAATAAAGGTTGGAAAAATGACTAGTAAAAGAATATTTGAGTTCAGAGCACCAATGCTATCGCTAGGGACAGTGGCCAAGTAGTTTGTTCTTGTCTAGACTGTACAATGACACTAGACACATGCAGCGCGTCTATCTGAACAACAGGTACTAAACCAACGAAGTCGAATACAATCGCAATCAACTAACCGAACACGCATAGACATCTGCTCAGTGCCTGAGATATCTGCAGTTTCATCACTAAATAACCAGAAAATGCAAATAATTAATGATGCTACAGCTCGCATTTCTTGGTCTATTTTAGCTGCCAGTGCTCCGTTGAAGCAAATCAACGTTTTGACTTCGACGATTGCATGTGAAGAACTTTCGTGTATCTCTACTATTGTAAACTGGTGGACATGTTTAACCTCCTATCTTATAGGGCGCTGATACCGACCGGAACTCCGCAAGACTCTTTAGTTCAAAGAAAATAAAACATTTATCAAATCGAAAGATCATAGGAAAATTAATTAATTAGACCTGAACTAAATATTTTTCACTTTGCAACTTCTTGTGCGACTAAAGAGGCTAATCCTTTGTACTTTCACACTTCTTTCTACTACTATTATGAATGACATCTGCAACCCAGGACTTTCATTTAATGCTCGCTCTTCATGTGGATCTATTCAGCACCGCGTTGTCCCAGCTGTTAGTGCCAATTTTGAAGAGCTATATGTCGCAATACATCAGTAGAGTTTAGCAGTGGACGACCAGCGGATCTCTTGCCTTCTGTTAAATCAACATTCAGAATATCTTGTCAAAATCGATGTTGTGGCATTCATAATAACTATAGCTATGTGCAAATGGCAAATGAAAACAAATTGTAGCAACTAACATGCTTTAGACACCATTTATAGTGCAAATAATTCCAAGATTGGCCTATTCTAGTAACAATAATAGCGTATCTTTACAACTGTACTTCAGTGGAAGCACTACTTGTTAAGTTACAACACTTTACAATGATAGGCCTTTAGATTTACACTTAGAAGATTATGTGCACAATTTTCCTGAACATTAATTTATTTAACTCTTGAATCAACAATGCATGGGGGTAGGGGGATACATAGAGGCGCACTTGCACCCCCAGGATTCTGTCGAAATCTACATCTACGTAATAAAAAAAAACACATCTGGATGATGTATTTCATGATAAAATATTTTTAAAAAATTGGCTTCAATCTGGCTGCTCACAATTTAGAGGCACGCACGTACATGGTTAGCCATCCATTCCATACTTCTGGGCTAATCTACTACTACATTAACCAGTGGGAACACTACATGTTCAGCTTCTACTTATAAGTTAATTGATTTGGTGGTGCGAAAAAATTACTAAAATTTGACTACTCAGAATCCAGGGGGGTGCAAGTGCCCCCCTTTGCACCCCCCTGCGGGCGCCCATGACAGCATCTGCCAATTCTAAGAGGCTATCATAGTTGATGAAAAGCACTAGGCATCCATAAAAATCCGTAGATTTAGGTGGAAGCAACCAAACCACATCGTTTATTTCGTGTATAAACATCGACGTCCAATCGGAATTTTTAGCCAAATGGCTAGAGATAAAATTAGAACTATTCTTTGCTTTATGAAAAATTGTATATGGAAGAGCCATTTATAACATTTGTAGTAACAAAAATGCAACTTAAAAAAATAATTTTGTAAAATGAAATGTATACAATACTATACAATGTTTTCTAGACTTTCGCTGGTGATACGTTCAAAGACGCAAGCGAAGGTAAAATTTTCGAGTATTTAATTTCATAAACGTATACAATTTGCGGTTATTAACAGCATCACAGGGCATATCAAAACACTTAAAAGCCCCTAGATAATCATTTCCCTTTTTCATTAATAACCCTTCTTTACATACTGTTCCTTTCAAAAATTCATTACATGTTTAGTAATTTTTTAAAGTGTCATACAGTACTGACTACTGTTATGCCACATAACAGTATAAAAAGAATTTGTACGAATGCATAAAATATACTGTTTGTTTTTTCTCTTGAGTGGATATAAAAGGGTTGAGGGTGTATGAGAAAGATTCCTTATTTGATACTGTAACCTAGCCTGTATTGAACCAGTCGATGTGCTTGAACAGCTATTTCGGCAAACAGCTTCCAGAAATTATTTTGTTGTTTCCAATAGGCTATTGTGCTGGGAATCGTGTGGCCGTGTCACTGTGTACAAAAAAAAAATCGGGATTTTTTAAAATTATTATTATTTTTGAAATCACGTGGTATAACCCTTCCACAAAAGTCGGGTCTGCGAAAGTGTATGGACCACCGTAGCTTTTATAGCACACTTATTTCTTCTTGAACGTCCGATTGGCTTAAATTTGCATAGTAAGAGAGGAGACATAATATAGATATGTAGTGCGCGAGAAAAAAAAATATAGAACAATTACAATACAGTATATAATGTACTTTAGCGGCCAATAGTGGGCCAACAGTACCTACGTCATGTTATTTGTTTTATATAAAAAATAAGGCCCACAGTATTTGTATTGTTATAGTGTTAGAGACGAATTAGCCCTAGCGTGATGTGGTATGGTACTTTTATAGTCTACTTTTACAGCTAAGGGCCCCGCACATGACACTCGCCCAGGGCCTCAAGCACTGTTAAGGCCGCCCCTGATATTGTGTATATTTTAGTGAGGGATGAAGGCTTAAATATTTAGACGCATTCATTTTTTTTAATTCAGATAATATGTCAAAATTATGAACTTTTTGTCGCTTTGTAATAATAATATTACTGCTGCAGACCCCGCCACATCACCAAAATATTCCTCAGTGGAAACAGTAAAATGGGCTACGATGAATTTTGTTTCTGTTTAACGATAGTCGACCCTAGTGGGGATCTAAGAAATGGCTAACATAATCCTATACTCTTAAGCGAGCAATTCTTGTATATATATATATATATATATATATATATATATATATATATTTCTTCTATTTCGAAAACGGCTCTAACGATTTTCTTTAAAATTTCAACGTGTCTAAATGTTAGTGAGAAAAAAATTCTCAGCTCATTGGCCACATCGGGAAAACTCGAGTTTGACCGTTATATCGGTTTGAAAAATGTCTCATTATCGAAAAATTTATTTTGATTTGAAGGTTTTATGAATGACATGGAGAATTTATGAATGAAAGTTTTCCAATTTATGAATGAAATTGACGTCAAAGGAAAAAAAACTTGACACCCCCTACGTCACTAGGCTCACAGCAAGAAATGAAAAAAAAAAGTACACCTCCTACGTCACTGGCTTACAGCCGTTCACTAAAGCATTTCTTTGCAACAAGTTTTATCGCGTTTGAATGAATGAATAGACACAACTTTTTGCGCACCGTAGTTGAAGGTTTAAAACAGTGAACATCAATCAAGCACGTGGTTATCTGAAGACGCTCAAGTGCTTCCAAGTGTTTCTACAAATTAATCGCTTGATCCCTTTATTATAAGGCACGTTAAAATAAGAATTTGATTAATTGTATATTTTTAATTAGCTATAATGTAGGCCGAAAAGAAAGATATGGACGCCGAATCTGGAATCTGGATGTCTGCCTGGTCGAGCGGTTTGCACGCTGGACTGTCGTTTGGATTTATCGATGGTCCCGGGTTCAAACCCTGCCCGCTCCCATCCCCCGTCGTCCTGCGGGAGGTTTGGACTAGGAAGTAACTATCTTCAATTCTGAAGGAACATCCGAAACATGTAAAACAACAAACAAACAATCTACGTCTAGATCTAGGTCTTGATTCTAGACTTATTATTATTGACGTGAAGTACATATTTTATTGACATAACGTTATTATTCGTAATTTTAATGTTCATTAGTATAATATAGTATACCAATTGTATTGTTTTAAAATAAAAAAAACAATTTAAACTATTGCTACTAGGAAGATGCCGCGGCCAAGAAAACGCCAGTTATTCAACTTCAACCAAGATTCAAGAGAAGGAAACGATGACGCTGATCCAGCTAAAGTCCCTCGCCTTTCTTTGATTTTAAATGAACTGGATTCAACTTCGATAAATTGCCAGTCTTCAGTCACTCACCAGCCTTCAACCTCGATAAATTGCCTGTCTCCAGTGACTCATCAGTCTTCAAATACGATAAATCCCAGAGAACCTTCAGCTAGAGCAAATGCAATCATTAGTAATATCGTCAAGCTAGAAAATTCTGAGGAGCGTTTAAGGAAACTTGAGGATCTGCAACTTCGAGCTTCACATCGACTCGAAAAGGAAACCAACACACAATATTCTAAGCGGTCAACGAGTTTGCGTACGCTGCAGCCACTTTTGATTTAACTATAAACCTCAGTAAAAAACTTGGGGTTAGGGTGTGGTGACGAAAGGCCTAGAAGATATCTGAATGGAGGGATGTGTAAAAGCAGGCCATATCCTTCCATGGGCTGTAGCACCAGTAGTACCACTGGGATAGATGGATGGCAAAAGCCGGTACGAACTTCTTATAGTCTGACAGTCTGGCTGAGCAGGGCACATATCCCGTAAAATAATCTGAAGAGTTTCTTTAGTGTTCTGTTTGTTCTATATGTAATTGTACATGGCGATTAAATATCAAGTCTCGTAAGTCCTCCTACAGTCTAGACAGCGTAAAACTATCGTAGGCCTACTATTATTGGCTTGTAAGAATGTCTTTGAAGTTTTCCCCAATAACGTAGAAATTTGCGTCACTCGATGTTTCGTACTAAAGCCATAATTGAATATACTAATTCCAAAATTAAATGTCTGAACGTACCAATTTACATATAGAACAAACAGAATACTAAAGAAATTTTTCGAATTAGTAGTCTTTATCCAATCGTTCATTTTCGTAATTATAAAAAAAAAATCCAAAAATGACTTCGGGTATATGAAATTATTTAACCGAGCAAGGCTCGGCCACCTGATATTAATAATAATAATAATAAATAATAATACTCGTTCTTTTCTAACATAATAATAATAATAACTGATAAAGGGACTACAATGAATTTTGTTTCCCTTTAACGAAACTCGACCCTGGCTGCGTCAGAGAAAGAATACTCGTTCTTTTATCATAATAATAATAATAATAATAATAGTAATAATAATGATAATAATACAAATGCTGAAAATGTGGAAATGTTGGTGAGTCAATTAAACACATAATGGCGGGATGTTTAGCGCTATCGGAATCTGCCTACCTAGGTCGCCATAACCAAGTTGCAAAGCTGATACACCAGCAGTTGGCTTTGACACACGATTTGATCGGGAAGGATACTCCTCCTTATTACAAATACACACCACAAGAGGTTCTCGAGTCTACTGATTATCTGCTGTAATGGGATAGGCCTATTTTGACCGACAAAACAGTAGACTTTAATCGCCCTGATCTGCTGCTCATCGATAAAAAAGGAAAATGCCACTAGAGTCTACCATTTTTTGACATTGCCGTACCACTATCTCATAATTTAAGAAAAACTGAGTTGGAAAAACAACGAAAATATGGGAACCTAGGCTTGGAGATTAAGCGTCTATGGACGTTATCTAAAACAACAATATACCCTAATGTCATATTAACCTTTTGTTTAGTTTAACTAGGCCGTTGATGTTGGAAGTTTTTTTCTTCGACGTCGTATGGAATTATTCTTTAACTGAAATCTTAAAAGAACTCTGTGTTTTAATGGCTAGTAGCCCTCGTCAACTCTCTCGTGTCTTTATCAAGACATTTTGTTACTCAATCTAGGCCCATGTGTGTGGGGAGGGGACGGTGGTTCAGTGGTTAAGTGCTTGGGTTCGAATCCCGGTGAAGACTGGGATTATGAGTTTCGGTATTTTTAGGGCACCCAGGGGTTAATCTAACTCTAGTGGGTACCTGGCTTTAGTTATGGAAAGTAAAGGCGACTGGTCGTTGTGCTGGCCACATGATAACCTGCTTGTTAACCATAGGTCATAGAAACAGTTGACCTTAACATCATCTGCCACATATATCGCAAGGTCTAAAAGATAAATTTTACTCTTTAGGCCGTGTGACGTAGTGAAAAGCTTTTTTTTTTCTTTGACGTTGTCAAGGAGGGTTTTCAGGCTCATACAGGGGATGACTTGCGGGTCCGGGTTTTCCCTCTCCCTGAACAGAATACTAACTAAGTCAACGGTATGTAAACACTAAATGCCGACTATATGTTAGGCAACTAAACACAATTCGTGAAATATGAACCTTGTCAACTTATATCAGCTGAACAACAATTGTATCAAGTTAACAGTTTAATAATGATAATAATATAACAGTTCAATGAATGCTGGTTTGACAGCTAATAATCATGATTTACATCATACACAAGGTGATATATACATATAAGTAATTAAAATTTATATAGCACACCTTAGTCTCGGTGCCCTCATTCACTCACAACTGAAAAACTACAGCCTAGGGCGACGGATGCACGGGCCATACAACACACTGTTTCTCAGGCATGACTCCGCCAAAGCCCAAGCCTAAGTCCCTAAATGAAACAAAGGATCAATCCTTAACAACAAGATCGTAATAAAGCGATTCGCGATCTACAGCATTCAGCAGACCGTGAACTAAACCAACTTACCCAAAACTGAGGAAAACAAACACCAAATCTCAAAGAAGCCGAAGAAGCCACCATCGATCCACTCACCGAGGCAACCAAGAAAAATGACAACAAATCGCACCACCTTAGAAACAGATACTCGCGAAGCTTATATGGTGTAAAAAAAGAATAGCAATCCCAATGCGCATACACAAGCTGTGCATGACAGACGTCATATGGAATAAATTCTTTAAATGAAATTTTATAATAACTCGGTGCATCAGTGTTTATTCAACCATGGAACTATACTAAAGGAACGCTGACTTCAAAATAAGGTCTTTGCGCATCCTGTCTGCGCATACTGCAATTTTTTTAAAAAAACATTACAAAGACAGTGAAGAATTTTACGCCTCGAACGCGCGCGATTAACCCGTGTTGATTAAAAAATGGTATTTAGCTCTTTATAAACGAATTCTTAAAAACATCATCCATTTTCAGACAAGCTGTTAGTTGGATATATTTTTTTAGAGAAAGAGATCATGACAAAATTATTTTATTTTTGATCATCTTA
Source organism: Biomphalaria straminea (assembly GCA_021533235.1). Classification (NCBI taxonomy): domain Eukaryota; kingdom Metazoa; phylum Mollusca; class Gastropoda; family Planorbidae; genus Biomphalaria; species Biomphalaria straminea. The sequence goes on from JADKLZ010035050.1 coordinate 8,351, forward strand.
CTAAAAATTATATGTTCACAGGGATTCCAACGTTGGGTTTTTTATACTAGATCTGGTGCAATTATTTGTGCTACTTACAGATGAGCTTGCGGTTCCGCATTAAGCGGAACCGTTCCGCAAAACATAAAAACATAAATTAAAAATCATATGGTACGCCGTTCCTCATTGACACTTTTATTTTGTTCCCCAAAGTCCGAATTCCGACAAAATATTGAATACAAAATACCATTATTGTTTACATTTCATCATATTGTGGCCTACATTTGGTTAAGCTAAGCGCCAATGCTTCTTTTTTTTTAATGACAAGGGTCATTTATAATCATGCCAAAACATTTTTCCGATATGTCTTTAACACATTCAGTCCTAAGAATAGAATAGAACAATAGACAAGGATTCTATAATATGTCTAAATTCTTTTACGGACTTATTTGAAAACTATGTCTTGAATGTAGACCCAGATCTAATGCCAATTTATCTTCTAGATCTAGGTCTAGATTCAAGTTGTAGTCTTGACTAAAATATTGATCTAGATCCATCTATTCATTTAAAAATTTAAATCTATTCTGGATCAGATTTACGTCTAAATCTACACGAGATCCAGTAACTAGTAGCCTAAATTTAGGTTGAATCTTGAAATTAGATTATTATTTAGATCTAGATTATATTTAGAAAATAATGCATAGTGGATCTAGAGTCCTAAAGAGTCTCTTTCTTTTCTCTTTCTCCTTATATCTCCCGATAAATAATCTTTATATAGCTGTAGATATTTATTCTATATCTATAGTTGTAGATGTTAAGACAGTTAATGAGGTATAAAATCTATTTAATTAGAATATTTAGGCCTACTAAACGGATAAAAGCTTAGATTTTACATGTAAAAGATTTCTAAATTATTATGCGTCTGGATTAATAGGCTATTCTAGATCTATTTCTGTAATTTGTAATGTAGATCTAGATTATAGATCTAGCCTATAATGACTATCTTATCTTATATATTACAGACGTTACTTTAAAAAAGAAGATGATTACGTCCTACCAGTCATGCATTTAGTCATGCATATTAACCAATGACTTTAACTCAGCCAAGTCACTGGTTTTCCTGGCTAGGCCTATGTTCCATGTTCGAGTAATTATTTTTTGACTGCGCAATATATCCTGCTATTTTTCTAACCAAAAAAGGAGAAGTGCTTGTAAATTAAATACCTACCTTCTTATTAACAAAATAATTAATTAATGTATCCATGTATGCCTATAAATTTAGTACATGTACTTGAATATGTGTATGTTTACTTTTCTAGTTTAAAAAATGGTAGAAAAGTCCTTTAAACGGTGACTGAAAATTACAAAGGCATAAGATCTAAAGCTACGTTCTTCTCATTAAGTGTAGCCTACATTTAAATATATATAATTGAATGATAGCCATTAATAAACTACCTTATATAATACAACAATTATGACACCTTTGCTTAGATTAGTAAATAGCACATCGTTTGCATCTTTTTGATTGGCCAAGGCTAGATCCTTTCATGCTAATCTTCAAAAAGACCTCCTAACTTTTTTTTATATAAGTGAACGTACAAAATATAGTATATCCATTTAATATTATTTAACCAAATTTACCTTGAAATGGGACCGTGTTTAAAAACATTTTGGAACTACACATCACTGTAGCTATAAGTCTTTAATTTTAGACTTAGTTTAGAAAAAAAAACTTTCAAATTATTATTAGAGGCCCATTTATGTATATTTTTTTAAATGGAACTATTAAAATATATTTCAAGTAGATCTATGTGTATAATCTGTTATGTAATTATATTTAAAAGTACATAAGCACACACTCCACCTTGCCCACGCATTTTCTAGTAGGTAAAAAAAACGTATGTATAGCAAATAAAACCAAAAAAAAAATCTATACGAATCTCACTGAAACTTGCATTGAATATAAGAAAACAGAAACAAAAATCAAAACACCCAAAAAAGCCGGGTAAAAAAGCTAGTTGGAATTAATAATGTATAAAATCTGGCAATCTGGGTATATTTAAAACTTAATTATAGATTTAAGCGTTTTCGTTATCGAATATTGATCTACAGTGTTTACAATCAATCTAGATGCCTAATCTACACTGTCGTAATATATAAACCTTGTAATAATCAAACTGATAATAGCTCTAGATTAGAAAAGCTTATAGACAAGCAATATGTTTTCACTAGAAATAGATTCTATTTTCAAGTTACAGCGCTAGATCTAATATTACTTTAGATTACGGCATTTTATTTGTCTGTAAACACCGTAGATCTATTTACGTTAAGGAAAATGCCTAGATCTATTTTCTAGTTTTAAATATACCCAGCTTAAAATTACTTCATTAATATGGTTTTAAGTAGCATCATATATTAGATCTATTCTAGGCTCATAAATATCGTCTACAAAAAAGCATACTAGATATGATAGGCTATGGGTACATTAATTAGGTAGACTTACACGTTGATTTCAGTTGATTATTTTTAAATATAGGCTAGTCTAGAATTAAAATGTCCGTTTATAATATGGTAAAGATATAGATAGTTAAGCTTGACTTTTATAAAGATGGCTAAAATATAATAGCATCTAAATATACCGTGTACTTTCAATAGACCTAATAGGTTAAAATTTTTTTTTTCATAATCTAAATTTTTAAAAATCGCTTAATACTATATTTAGATTTTTGCTCTATAAAAATTTTCTGTTTAATAAAAGGGCTCCTTTTTATCGATCGCACCACGTTTATTAACCTCGTTTACAATAGGCCTATATATATTTAGGACTAGGTTTTGTATTAATTAATGTTGACTGTTCTTATGCAAATATGAATTAAACTAATGAGAGATATGAATGGCATTCTCTATGGATTTCGTTGTTTTTTATGTATACAAGTAGATCTACATTTATAAGTTGCGCCTTAAAAATTACCCAGATCTAGTAGAAAATACCTAACATAAACTTTACTAAACGAACGGCAACTTCAAAACAGAAGCATAGACTTAGAGTGAATTTGACGCCAAGGGTGATCAAAAATAAAATCATTTGTGATAAGCTCTTACTCTAATAAAATTATATCTACCATAACAAATTTTGTGAAAATGGTTAAAGTTTTTATCGACCTGTTTATAAAAAACTATAAAACATTTTCTAATCAACACGGGTAAATCGCGCGCTTTTGAGGCGTAAAATCCTTCTCTGTCTCCATCATTTTATTTTGTAAAAATTGCAGGATGCGTATTGACATGCGCAAAGAACCTGTTTTCTATACGGCTTTGTAAAAAAACCTCGAAGTCAGCGTTCCTTTAGTATAGTTTCATGATTCAACAATATCAACTTTCGCTTATTAAAAAAGACATTTTAGTGGCCCCTGTAAAGGGAATCGCCGTTTTAAGTTTTCTGTAGTCTGTGTGTCCGTCTGTCCGTCATCATTTATTTTTTCTTTCCAAAAACATCGCAAACATTTTAGTATCTTTGGTAGGGTGTTTCGGAAAGTCGAAACATTGTACTAGCTTGCTTTTTAAAAACATTGATGGCAGATGAGTTTTGGAAATCGTGCCTAGCTGCGTGAAATGAGTTTAGCTCTCAGATTAAGATCTAAACGTGTAAGAGACACGATAGTAGTGATATTATCTTGTCATATAAAATATTAGCCCTTATTAAAATGATTCATAGCTATATTTAGAAACCAAAACAAGGCTGCCATCACGTTTTTATTGGTAGACACAAAATAATTCAATGCAATGTCAATGACTCATATCTTTAGACACAGCAATTATGATCAACATGATCCCGAGAGAAACAGGATTCAGTTGCAAGCACAGCTGTATAACATTCACATGAAGCAATAAAGAAAGTTATTTTTACATAATGTGACAAAACCATTAACATACTCTGAATAAGGTCTTATTAAAAAAAGGAACACAGATCGATGGATGCTGTAAAAGATGCATATACATCCAGCACGTTAACCGTTTGCCATAGAAACAGATGACCTTGAAGTCATCTGCCACATAGGTATTAAAGTGAAATTTTACTGAAAGAGCGCTATGAGATCTGGCATTGCGGTCCGTGAGTGTTTTAATTTACGTTTAAGAATCCAATGAAAAAGAAATAAACCTAATGACATAAAATTATAACAGTTTTCCGGTTTTATTTTGCAAATTTTTAGAATTTAATTTAATTTGGTCTTTGTTTTATTCTTTAGAAAATAAGTGTTACATACATAATTTCTTCTGTCTTTCGAATAATGAAAAAAAAATTTCTTGAGATAGAATTGGACAGGCAGTAGGTTATCCCATCCCCTCAGAAAGAGTGTGTGATGGAGCGTCAAGCATTTGAGCTTCATAAATAATTCATTCTCCTTGTGTCTACAATGCACATTTTCTCATACTAAAAAGAGTGTATGTATAGAATATTTAAGTAAAAAGGGGGTTGGACGGGTCAATACGCTTATCAGATTAAGTTTAACAGGTTTGAACATTGCTATGATGTGAAGGACATTCAATGTACATAAAGGGCAAGTAACTTTGTAATGGGTGTGATCATCGTAACATCATCTTGGTGTTAAGTGAGACGTCTTGTGTTAAGTGAGACGTCTTGTGTTAAATGAGACGTCTTGTTTTAAGTGAGACTTCTTGTGTTAGTGAGACGTCTTGTGTTAAGTGAGACGCCATGTGTTCAGTAAAACGCCCTGTGTTCAGTAAAACGGCCTGTGTTCAGTAAAACGGCCTGTGTTCAGTAAAATGCCCTGTGTTCAGTAAAATGCCCTGTGTTCAGTAAAACGGCCTGTGTTCAGTAAAATGCCCTGTGTTCAGTAAAA
>JADKLZ010035051.1:1083-12926 GCA_021533235.1 Biomphalaria straminea
TCAAACACCATCCGAAAGTCTCACAGAGGCTTTCAAACACCATCCGATTTTAATCAAGTGTTGCTATTCATCTTAGGATCGAGGTTATATATTCCGTATCAACTATTACGTAGATCAAATTATTATGATAAAATTGTGCGAACATTTTAAAAGTTGTCGTTCGATTTGTATCCTTAAACCCTCAAATTTAAAGTATAATGCCCTATGTACTGAGCTGAGTTTTATCAGTAATGTATCAGGAAATTACGCACAAAAAGTTCTTCAAAAACGGAAATATAATCTTGTACCTTTCAACATGCTAGCTTTAAAAACAACATATTGATCGAAATGTGGAATAAAAAATCGTTTTTGGTTAATTTAACCGCTGCGGTTTGGATCACGAAAATATCTTAGTTGTCGTAGACACTAGGTAACTAGTGACAGGTTAAATACTCGTATTTTGTCGTCCTCTGTAACTGGGGGGATATAACTTCGTTCCATTTGTCTAAAAAAACAAATAACAACAATAACAAAAACAAGGTTACGAAGACAGTTTCTGTGGAAAAACAAACTCAAAATTGGCCCCCCCAAGGTGGTCCACCCAGGCAGGTAAAAAGGCAGGTTTCAATATGTTCAGAAAGAACATCAGAATAAAATTCCATCAAAGACAAATGACAGAGAAGAATGAAGAAAGAAGGCTGACAGATCTTGTGTGGTGCCCCAGCGATCCAACAAACCAAAGGATAGATGAAGGTGAATTTCATTTATGACCCTGGTCCAACTAATGTCTTATAATAAATATCTAATTGCTGTTTTGTAAAGGGTCAATCTCTTATTCAAATCCTCAAAAAAAAAAAAAGAAAAAAAAACATTTCCGTAAAAAAAAAAAATATTAATCTTCCCTTAGTGAAGTGTCCAATGGATTTGCACTATCTTTTGTAGCTTACGAAATCTAAACGGGACGGACGCACGGACAGACATTTCACACAAAACTAATAGCGTCTTTTCACCTTTCGGGGGCCGCTAAAAAGGACATTGTCATTAAGTAGCAAACTAAACATATTTCTTTCTTTTTACGTACCACAAAGTAATTTTTTTTAATCATATCCCGTACCAAACAGTGAATAGATAAATCAATTGACAGTACGATAGTGTTACGGGAAATGCACCTGCCTCAACATGTAAGCCCGAAACTTAACTCTGCAAAGCGAAACACCAACCTGACGTCGGGTTTCTGTTGTGCATAAAGACTTAATCAATAGCCAGATCTAGTACTTTGAGACTAGATCATATTAATGAAAAGATCTAGAGCGGTACATTTGAAAACTATCCAGGTTCTGGTCTGTTTATACTGTCATTGGACAGTGTGGAGCGTCTGTATTATTTCAAAGCTCTGTCTGTCTGTCTGTCTGGTAAAAAGTGTATACACGTTATTTCGTCGGCACCCATTCTCGAATTAAGCTGAAACTTCGCACAATTATTCATTGACATAGACAAGACATAGACAAGACATAGACAAGACATAGACAAGACATAGACAAGACATGAATCATTGAAAAAAAGTAATCGATTGGTCAATTTTTTACTGGTAATTTATTATTTTGTTCAATAGTAACTCATCTCATCTCAGCCTGTGGTCCCTACTGGGGCATAGACCACCAACCAGCTTTCTCCAGGCATCTCGGTTCTGGGCGAGTCTCTCCAACTGTCCCCATGTCTTGCCCATCTGCTTGGCTTCTGTTCCAGATCGCGGCGCCATGTGTTCCTGGGCCGTCCTCTATTCCTCTTTCCTTTCAATAGTAACTAGGGAAACTAATACTTTAGTATTCACAGATATGGCTAAATGTGTTGGGTTTAGTCCTCTTAAATAATTGTTAACGCTATTTCTCCCTCAAGCATTGTGCTATCAAGTTGATATTTAAAAAAACAACTATTTATCGTACCAAACATAACAAAAACAAAATAAAAAACGAAAAAAAAACTCAATTAGTCAATCAATTAATGGTGATTAATGATTTCGTTTGATATTGAATAAAGAAAATAACTTGTGCATTATTGGGCGTAGTTCTTGCCCTTAAGATAAGCTTCTTTTTATATATGCTTATATTTATTGTCAGCGCTGGCTATTCTACGTTTGTACAATCAATGATAAATAGTTTCCTTTTCAGACTCTGTGTTCTATGGGGCAGATAATATTAAGGTCATCTGTTTCTAGGCCATCGGTTAACGAATAGGGTGTCGTGTGGCCAGAACAACGACCAACTGCCTTAAATTTCCCCCATACAAAGTCAGGTACCCATTAGAGTTGGGTGGACTCAAGGGCGCCTTAAAAAATCCCGAAATTGATAATCCCAGTCTTCAATCCAAGACCCTAGGTTCGGAAGCCGCTCAGCCAAAACACCCCCACAGTTAATGATATCTCTACGGAATAGTTAGCTATCTGGGTCCTTTGACAAGTTAACTCTCCTGTAGCTATTCACATAATGTGGTATTACTTATTGTAATAGCTTTGAGACTCGTACAGTTGATAATGACAAAGTATTTAATCGTAAAATGGGTAGTTAAAGAATAGTATGCTCAAAATAGTATAGAGTGTATGAGATTTAGCCCCTTCCTCCCTCCCCCCCACACACACACATAATAGCTAAACTATGTAGTCATTCGCAAAAGATTATAAATGAGGTTGTGACTGAGCATCGCACTAGGTTTGTGTGGACACATTCCGACAACATAAAATTAGGAATACCAAGATTTGCGATGACATGGAGGGCAATAGGAGGAAAGCGCTAACATGGACGTCCTCGTATAATTAGGCGCCACACTTTCTTGGAGGACCTCAGAGCAGCGGACACCAGGTGGGAAGAGGCTTCAGGTGGGAAGAGGCTTCAGGTGGGAAGAGGCTTCAGAATTTACATTTTACCTCTCCCTTAGTCTGCTGGACCGTTGGGGTACCACTCAAGATTCGTCAACGTCCTTCTCCATTCCCTTTCAGTCCTTTGCTTTAGTTGTAATCTCAATCATTTTTTTATGTTGTCTTCCCATCGCTTTCTCTGTCTGCCTCTTCTTTTTCCTGGTACTGTTCCCTGAAGGAAGGTCTTAGCGAAGAAATGGACCTCATTCACCAATCGTAAACAAACAACATTAAGCCACGTGATTCTCTATATGTTCTATACAAAGTATTTCATCCATCGTGGCCGTCACGTGATACGTATTTTTCATTGTTTGATCAATATTATGACGTGGCTGAATGTATTTATTTACGATTGGTGAATGAGGTCCATTAGCAGTGACATTTCTTTATGGAGACAGCTAGCCGCCCAATGCGCCGATAGGAGCGGCAGGATCTAAGTTCTAAGTAAGATACTTGCTTGAGTTCTACCGAAGTTACACTCAACGGGGAGACCTAAGATGACTGAACAGGTGGACCCATATGGTTACTAAGAGTGCGCAGTGGACACTCAAACTGAGTACTACATAGAAGACATGGGTTTGTATTCCGTGCATCCGCGTGTGAATGGTAGGGCATGAAATAGGTAGGCCTATGTACGGCTACGTACTAGACACGCTAATTTTATATCTATTTATCTGTTTATCAAATGAACAGAAACAATTATACACTTATCCATATAGTTATCGTCACTAATGTGACTTTGTGATTAGAGATATAAATAGCTAATCTTCTAAATTCACCCTCTCCTTCTTAAAAGCTTAAATAGGTTTCGTTCACCTTAAATGGGGCGCGTCGGCAGAAAGGTTAAGCGCTTGGCTCCCAATCCTGGGATCCTGGGTTAAAGACTGCGGTATTGAATTTCGGCTCTTATCACGGTGCCCCTAAGTCCACCCAACTGTCCCAACTCTAATGGTTACATGAGTTTAGTAGGAAAAAGAAATGCGGTTGGCCGTTGTGCTGGCCACATGACACCCTGCTAGTTAACCGTTGGCTTTAGAAACATAGGACCTTAACATCATCTGCTTCATAGCTCGAATGGTCTGAAACGAAACCTTAATTTAATTAATATTAGTTTATATTGTTATTATTATTATCATCATCATTTATATACATGTATACATATATATTTATTTATATTAAATTTAGGTTTTCAAATGAAATCGAAGGAAAACTTGGAAAAAGAAATGGAATAAATTTGTTTTAGACTTGAAACTTACACACATGAACGAAATGAATATAGAGAGCTGAGGACGCAAGCAGATTACATTTTATCTGATAGTTATCAAACTCTCATTCCGATTCCATCATTCTCTCTCAACAGCCAGAAGCGATAATAATTTCACCTTCAACTGTCATGGCTTTAAGTGCAGAAGTAAAAAAAAAAAAAGAACAAAGTTCATATGTTCTAAAAAAAAAAGACAAAGAAACATGTCTACTTTCAGTGGCGTAACTAGGGTTTGCGCTAGGGAGGTGAGGGTTTGAAAATCAAACCTGGCCCCCTTCCCCTAATAAGTGTTCAAAACCTTTTTTTTTTAAATTAAATATTAAATATTACGCTAAAAGCTGGGTCCTCCAAAGAGATCAAGCCTCCAGGGTCCCCAAATAATGGCAAATTCATATCTACGCCGCTGTCACTTTGTATTAATGCAGTGTGATTGTTTGTTTATTCTTTCAAGAGACTGGAAGATTTTTTTTTACTGAAAGTTTTGTGTTCAATCTATTGCATGTATTTTTACGTCTAGTATGTGCAGGACCGGTCCTAGCCTTTGCGGGGCCTATGCAAAACTGACTGCGAGGGGCCTAGTCTGGATGGGAATAAGAATAATAATTGAAAATTAAGATTTTTATTAGAAAATAAATTTGACTTTGAAATTTATTCAAAGTAGAAAATTGCGATCAAATTTACTTCACATAAAGTCATAACGAACCTAGTAACCTATGACACATTTAGATGCCAGTGACTACAAAAATAAATAAGGTATTGGAACTTACGATTAAGATTACGATTCGCCCGATTATCACATTTTATTACATGAAAGCTGACAATGCATTTTTTCTTTCATCGCGCGTAGGATTGGCGTTTTTCGCACTGAATGACACCCACAAATGACAATGTCGTCTATGTTTCAGGAGATATTTATGAGTTATCTGGAGATTTTAATAAATTCAGGAGATTTCCAAGAATTTTTCGTATATATTTTGCAATTTTATTATTACACATAGAATTAGCGAGGGCCTATGAAAGCGCGGGGCCCACTGTGACCGCATAGGTTGCACTGGCCTAAGACCGGCCTTGAGTGTGTGTCAGATCTTGTGGAAAAGAAAATGTGTGTGTGTGTGTGTATGAATGAACGTGTGGAAGTCCTGTGTGATTGTCCTTGTTTCCAATCATTTATTTTGTATAAGCGAAACTTTCATTGAACAGTTCAAAATAGTTCACGTGTCTCTGTAGTTATTTATTTTTGGAAAAGGGTTAGGGTTAGGCTGAGGTAGGCTCAAAGTTAACTTTTTTAAACTTACTATTCAAGTAGTTATTCCTTAACAGTTTTACAAGGGGGGCTGCAGGTTCAATTCCGAATGTTTTTCATTATATAACGTAAATATAAGAGAAGTGACCTGCCAATTTTTAAACCGCAATTTATATAATGTTAAACTTTTTTATGGTACTCTTCTTTGGCTAGACAATATATCAAACCTCTATAGCAGGGTTTAACTGTAAAAATACTGAACTGAAAACTGTAAGAATTGTTTCCCCTTGTTTGGACAACAAATTGCAATAGTTCAATACAATCTAATTAACTAATTGGTAAAATTCTTTGATAAATTCATTTGTTGTCCTCGACAAAATATAATTGTGGGAAATTTCAACTTGATCTAATAATGGGAAGTGGTAGAAATAGTGTATTTAAACTGACCCACCAATTTTTAAACCGCAATTTATATAATGTTAAATTTGATTATGTAAATATTCGTTTTGAAAGTTGCAGCTTTAAATCCAGATACTAGAGTGTAACTGAAAAAAGTAACTCACTATTTACAGATAAGTATAAAGGAAACTGTAAGAATTGCTTCCATTTTCTGGACGTCAAATTGCATTAATTCAATACAATCTAATAGGGTTTGTTGCTGAACATATATGTGTCAGACGCGAATAGCCCAATTTTTCTGTAAAGGAAATTACAAAAGTCATTTCTTCTATATATCTTCTATATAAAATTCAACCACAGACCTATATATATTACAATAAATTTACGTTTTTGATTTCGAGTTTCGATTTATTTAGTGGTTACTGTTTTACTATTGCATACCAAGTATTAGAGTTTAGAAAAACCCAGTTTCTTTTCTTGTGCAATTGTACATATCATTTCTCTATTAGTAAAGTCCTATATTTAGATCTATGATCTAATTCCAGTCTAGATTCATATAGGCCCTATAAAACTTGAATAGATGTAGTAATAGTATAGATTCTATCTTATGCTATTCCTATAGTCATTTTTTATTAGAATAAAGTATAGATATTAATAAAGACTAAAGTTGATTAATTATTAGATTATTATATATAGACATAGGACATAGATCTAATAATTTAGGCTACCGTAATACATTTACCATAATCTATACTTAACTTAATGTACTTAACTAGATCTATAGATCTATCTATAATTTAGTCAATCTAGATCTATACAATATTCATTATAATATTTCTTTTTATTTAATAAGTTAGTACTTAGACTTAGATCTATTATAGTTTATAATAAATTTACTTTTCAATGCCTAGACCTAATAAAAAAATGCTAATGATTTCTAATGACTGTTTTTTTTATAGTAATAGGCCTACTAGATCTAGGTCTAGACTTAACTTAAATCTAGTCTAAAATAATGACTGTCTAAGACTCGAGATGATTGAGACTTTCACATACAGATGTTGTTAGTAATACGGTTAATAATGTCGGCGGGCAAAAACCAAGGTTAGGAGGATACTTATTAGGGAACTCTTGTATGCTGATGATGCAGATTGTAGCTGACTCTGATATTCAGCTCCAGACCCTGGTTTACAAACTATCTGCTGCTTGCCAGAAGTTCGGCAACCTGCAACCGCAGCTGTGTATCAAGGATTGGCCTCTTTAGCCACACAAGAAGTCGCAAAGGGAAAACATTGTCTCACGAGACGTAAAATGCCACAGAGAGAATGTCGGCTGAAAGTAAACTGTATTCATATATAAAATTCTTTTTTTTTTTTGTACTAAAAAAAAATAGGTGCCGGTACTGATAGATTGCTAACTTTCAACTACTAATAAATTAACAATTAACGTTGAAATACTATAAAAGTAATAATTTTTCCCGACATTGAAAAAAGGTGCCGGTACAAGTACCGGTGCGTACCATCACAAAAATATATGTATAACTCAATCTTTTTTCGTTACATTTTTTTGCGGGGTTATTGCTACTTAATACATTGATACCGGATCGATTTATATTGGGCCTAAGTATACAAGCAGGATCTCAAGCATTGGATATATTTATTTTTTAAATACAAAGTTTTATGGAAGAGGCAATTATGGGCGCCCACAGGGATGTGCCTCTGAATTCTGAGTAGTCACGTTTTAGTCATTAAAAAATATTAATGAAATACTTCTTCCAGGTGTGTTTTTTTATTACGTAGATGTAGATTTAATCAGAATCCAGGCGACGCAGTATACTAGAGAAAGCCGAGAAGATCGAAAAGAGCTGGGAAACCATAAAAAAACAAAACAACTAGCAATAGACTGTGGAGAGTGACGTGTTTTTGTTGAGGTCATATGTTCTATGAGGAACCCAAAGAAATGATGATGATGAGGGGTTGTCACGGTCAAAGAAGATCTTTGAAGGTAGCTTGAGTAAAAGGTATCATATGCTACAGTGCAAGTGATCTTGGAAGATGCTTCTTTTGAATAAAGATCTCATGACCGTGACAGACATTCCTATGGTGATTTAACAGAAGGCAGGAGATCCGCTTGTCTTCCACTTCTAAGGTACACTGGTGTATGCAAACGCGACATAAAGCTCTTCAAAGTCGGCACTAACAGCTGGGAAAAAGTGGCACTGGATAGATCCACAAGAAAAGTAACCTTTAAAAGAAAGTCCTCGATTGCAGATGCCAAGTAGAAATAATGGTGAAAAAACAAAGGATTGGCCTCTTTACTCACACAAGAAGTTAAAAGGAATAAAATCATTTAAAGTTTAAAATCATTAAAAAAAAATAATTTTTCTCTTCATGAAATTGTGTATCGAAAAATGCCGGGTACTTGAAATAAGCTAGTACTAAAAAAACAACACAGATCTTGGGTAAAATACTCATCAAATAAAGTACTGTAAATTTGCACTTTCCCGCGCTATTTTTAACTCTTTTTCTTTTTATAGCCTCTATCTGGTTTGATCTCAATCACCCGTATTTTTGTGCATAATTTTTTTCTCTATCAGGCACACTTATTATTATATCATAATAATGTCAGTTTAATTTATAAAGAGAACTGAAAAATGCAAAGTTATATAGGAAAAAAAGCCACTTCCGGCCCAATAGTTTTGAAAAACGATACGAAACGAAATAGCAGCAACAAACCCTATTGGTAAAATTTCTTGATAAATTCATTTGTTGTCTTTGACAAACTATAATTGTGGAAAATTTCAACTTGATCTAAGAATAGAAGTGGTAAAAATAGTGTATTTAAACTGACCCACCAATTTTTAAACCGCAATTTATATAATGTAAAACTTGATTATGTAAACTTTTGTTTAGAAAGTTACATTGTTAAATCCAGATAGTAGAGTTTAACTGAAAAAAGTAACTCACTATTTACAGATAAGTATAAAGGAAACTGTAAGAATTGCTTCCCTTCTCTGGACATTAAATTGTATTAATCCAATACAATCTAATTGACTAATAGGTAATTTTTTTATATAAATTCATTTGTTGTCTTCGACAAAATATAATTGTGAAAAATTTCAACTTGATCTAAAAATGGGAAGTGGTAGAAATAACGTATTTAAACTGACCCATCAATTTTTAAACCGCAATTTATATAATGTTAACATTAGGCAAATTTGCAAACCCAGATTGTGGTACATTTTCCGAAAAAAACTCTCTATTTACAGATATTTATAAAGGAAACTAAGCATTGTTTTTCTTTTTCGGACATCAAACCGCATTAATTCATTATAATTTAATTAACTAATTGGTAAAACTTTTTGATAAATTCATGTGTTGTCTTTGACAAACTATATTTGTGGAAAATTTCAACTTGATCTAAGAATGGGAAGCGGTAGAAATAACGTATTTAAACTTTGTAACAGACAGACAGAGTCAGTTGGGATAAGCTTTGTTTAAAGTTGTCATGCTCCGACAGCATTCTTGAACACCTTGAACACCTTTGTGACTTATAAAAGCATCTTTTGTAATTAATTATTTTCTTTCGCACCAACAAGGGAAATTTATCCTCCATTATTAACATATATGGCTAAATATGTGCGGGCTTAGTCCCCTTAGATAATTGTACACGTTATTTCTCCTAAACTCACTTTCGGATCAAGTTGAAACTTTCCACAATTATTTATTGTACATTAAAAAACCCATTAATCTTATGTGACATTTCCCAATTAGTCAATTAATTATTGGTAATAAATTATTTTTGTTTGATATCAAAAAAGGGAAATAAAATTTACATTTTCTGAGATATATAGATGTAAATGTGGAGTTCTTCTACTAAGATGAGTCTTGTTTTATTCAGAAATGTATCTTTTATATATTGCTAGTTTTTCTTTTGTTTTGTAACTTGAGTGCTGTTACATTATAAAATAATTACATTTTTTTTTGTATTAAGGAACACTGGACTATTGACACAAACTTACACTTGCAGAAAAAAAAGCCTTAACAAATAAGCAGCCATACCATGGTAAGAGAATCAGTTTTTAAACTCTCTATTTTGTCCCCTCCACCACCCTCCCTCGTTCCATGACTTAAGATACTCTTCGTTCGTTTCCATTTTACCTGAAGCATAATCATAAACAAGTGTCTCCCATGATATGTGTTATTGACATGATTGACCTAATTAAATTAGGAAATTCCCACTATAGAGTCCATCTGTATAGATCCCAGAGCATAATTGATATACTGGAGAAGGCATGATAATATTGCAGACATTATCGATTCCAGGATTTCATATTATATCGTAGTTATGATGCCAGCAGAATTCGATCTGAATACCATCTTTTTTATTTCTTTACAATTTGATTCTTTGAAATGTAATTATCATCTATAAAGTAAATAAATTAAAAGTATTCTGCTGTCTTGGATATACAAAGAGCTGAAACCTAAATAATAAAACTATAATTAAAAATATAAACTATTTAAAGGTCCCCAGTCACCCTCGTGGCAGCCCACTACCGGAAAGGACACAAACCTTTAAAAAGTAAACAAAATACATTTTCCACGTTATAAACATTAAAAGCTATGCTTACAATTTATGGGAGGAAACAATGTTAGTAAACCAAAGGCTGTAACAGAACTAAAATTTTCCAGACAAGTCGTCCTAACAAAGTAGCTCATCTTTCTTGTAACACTCCTACCAAGAAATTTTCTTATCTTGTTGGGAGACGACTCGTAATAGTAAGTCTGACCAAAGACCTGGGGTAGACCAATAAATTGTTGTTTGAGCCTACTATGATGATTGGGTCATTCTTGTGGGCCCCGAGTCAATGAAGAGTATTTCAAGTCAATGAAGAATCTCTGATGACACGAGCTTGTATGTGTTTGTCCCAGCTTAGCGAACATGAAAGGTATTTATTAATTTGAGTCTAAGTAACTCTTATTGTTTCATATCACTTGACTAGCTGATCCTTTTCTTTTGAAGTAATATCTCCCTTAATCAACTCCTTAACCCTTTCCTTGCGATAACACGTCCAATAAATGAGGAGTGAAGCTTATTCATATTTACAGACCAGATAATGACAACTAATGCTTACAAAAACATTTCTGAACAGCAAACGTGTCTGTTTTTGTCTCTGGATATGAAATAAGAAACATTCGCGTATCTTCGAAGTTCTAAATAATCTTCTAATTCTTGCATATTGTAGCTTTTCTTGTTGATTCTCTTAGTCTAAGACTCGCTATGTTTACAAATCGTGTTGTGCCGCTAACAGTGTTTGGCTTGCTGTGAACTACGGGGTTTTACGATAAACTTTCGATTCGAATCAGTGTCAAGGACTTTCCATGAATAGATCACTGCCACCAAATAATCAATTATCTTGTGCTACATGGGAAAGTGATGTTTGCTTATACAGGTCTTAAATACAACAAAGTAACAAGACAGTTTGTGTGGAAACACAAACTCACAATCGGCTCCCGAAGTGATCCCCTCAGGGAGGCGAAAAGGCAGATTTCAATATTTTTAGCATGAATACCAGATAATATGAACTTTAAAATATCAACAACAACAACCGATATCTCCGCCTTAACCAAGAGAGGTCAAAGATTCTAGAGTGTTGTGGATAATATATTTTTAGTCCTACTGACGACATGATGACACATGTTACGGAGAATTATTAATGTTATTATTATTACTTTGTTAACATTCATATGTATTCAAGGAACTGATAGTTATGAATATGTAGTTTAATGTTAATATGGCCTAAATGAGGCAATTAAATACTTATCTGCTTAGTTCAATTGTTTTGTAAAAGGCTAATCTTTCTTTCAAGTTGTCAAAGATATAAATGGGACGGACGGGAGGACAGACAAACCGCATGAAACTATTAGTGGCTATTCCCGTTTCGGAGTCCGCTTAGAAAAACAAACTTTTCTTATCTATCTATCTATCTATCTATCTATCTATCTATCTATCTATCTATCTATCTATCTATCTATCTATCTATCTATCTA
>JADKLZ010035051.1:12936-32650 GCA_021533235.1 Biomphalaria straminea
CTATCTATCTATCTATCTATCTATCTATCTATCTATCTATCTATCTAACTATCTATATATCTTACTATCTATCTATCTATCCACAGACACACGCCCATATATATATATGTTGTCTTCCCATCGCTTTCTCTGTCTGCCTCTTCTTCTTTTTCCTGGTACTGTTCCCTGGAGGAAGGTCTTTGCGAGTCCCGAAGATCTTGTTACATGGCCATACATTTTAAGCTTTCGTTTCTTCACAGTAGTTAGCAGGTCATCGTGGGGTCCGATCGCTGCAGTAACCCTGTGTCTAATCTCTTGATTTGTGATGCGGTCTTTTAATGTGATGCCTAGGATCCTTCTGTAGCATCTCATTTCCATTGCTAGGATCCTCCTCTCTAGCTCTGCAGTCAGCGTCCTAGACTCACAAGCATATAGAAATGTGGCCATGACAGGGAGCGCATCAGTCTGATTTTGGTGCCGAGAGAAAGCGGTGGGAAGACAACATCAAAGAATGGACAGGCCTACCATTGAATGAGATTTTAAACAGGGCAAAGGATAGAGAGGAATGTAGAAAGATGGTCTTCAAGTCTTGCTTAGTGCCCCAACGGTCCACCAGACTAAGGGATAGGTAAGGTAAGGTAAGGTATATATATATATGACATTGGATACGCCTAATAGCTTTTTATTGCAATAAGCCATAGATGGAAATCTAACATTTTGACTGAACGTTTTTTAGTGTGAGCGTGTGTGTGTGTGTGTGTGTGTGTATGTGATTATATGTGTTTATGTATGGGATAAATCCTAAAACGAAATATATTTGTAAACCTGACATTTTATGGCATGCCAACGAAAATATTCTTTCTTATATTTGTAAAACTTAATCTGATCGATGAGCCTGTCAAATAAAAGAATAATGAAATGTGTCAAAACCCGAGTTGAAAATGCCATACTAGGGTCAATGTGATCCTCCTCGGAGTGGGAACGTTTTTATTTCAGATGATTAGAGATGAAACTCAAAGTTATATGTAGACTCTATATATTTATAATTCATTTCTGAAAATAAGTAGATCTTATCTTCAATACCGAATCTTCGTTACAAACACGACATTTCAAGTTTATAAGATGCGAGAGTTTGACTATGAAAGGAGGAAATAAGACGAAGATTTACTTATAATAATAATAATAATAATAATAATAATAATAATCTTTATTGTCCGTAAGGAAATTTGTCTTACAATTTGTGCATTATACAAAACAAAACATTATTTTAAAAAAAATGTACATTCACACCAGACTCACTCACAATTAACATATGAAAAGTTTACATTAGATTGGTTCTATTTAATGATCTGATTGCCAGAGGAACAAATGAGTTTTTGTGTCTGTTTGTCCTTGCTATCGGTGTCTTGTATCTCTTTTGTGATGGTAAAATAGCAAAATCCTGACCCAAAGGGTGATTTTTTATTTCTAGAATCTTCTTAGATTTTGTGAGGATGTTTGCCTCAAACAGCTGTCCTAATGGGGTTTGCTTTTTGCCAATGACCTTACCAGCAGCATTTAGGATTCTCTGGAGTTTATTTTTATTCTTAGTGCTTAGATTGCCATACCAGGCAGTGATATTAAAATGTAAAATATTGCCGATGTGAGCGTGATAAAACATAGCCAAGGCCTTTTCGCTAATATTAAAAGAGGACAGTTTTCTCAGTAATCGTAGTCTTTGCTGCCCTTTTTTGCTGATATAATCTGTGTTTGCTGTAAAATTTAATTTATTGTCTAGGATAGTACCAAGGCATTTAAAAGTTTGCACTATTTCAATGGTCTCTCCAGCTAAAGTTACAATATCATTTTCCTTCTTTTCCCTACGAAAATCGATAATCATTTCTTTAGGGTTTTTTTTACATTTAATAATAAAAAATTATCTTTACAGTACCTTTCAATGTGGTCTATTTCTCTAAAATACTCGTTTACGTCTGAACTCTCTGAGAGCAGGGTAAGAAGAGCCGCATCATCAGCGAATTTTGTGAAAGAGCAAAAAGGACTATGGGATTGAAAGTCATTGGTGTACAAAATGAACCATAATGGCGATGTCACAGCCCCCTGGGGCGCCCCTGTGTTAACTATGCGTGCATTTGATATAACATTGTTTACTCTAACCTTCTGAGGTCTCTGGGTCAAAAATTCATTAGCCCATAGGATGATATATGGACTAATCTTCAATGCTTTCATATTTTCAATGAGTAAATGAAGTTGTATTGTATTGAAAGCGGATGAAAAATCAATGAAAAACAATCTTACATAGGTGTTTGGTAAGTCTAGATGTTTGTAGACACAATTTAAAATATTTAGAATAACATCGTCTACACCTTTACCTTTTTGGTAAGCAATCTTACATAGTGTCTCATGTCACTTGTCTTAATTGAGTCTTCCAGCTTGGTGCGGTAGTTTCTCCTCCCTTCTTCAAGAGCGACATTGAGATTACGTTGTGCTCTTTTCATTTCCTGCCTGTCGCCACTCATATATGCTCTTTTCTTTGTAATGATTTCACGTTTTATTTTTGCAGTTATAGACCTGAACATATTTAAACTGCTCATTGGCTTCATTGACTGACGGTTAACTAAGAAACTGTGTAGCCAGCACAACGACCTTTGCTTTCCAGACCAAATAATAAGTTTGCACTAGTTAAATATCCTCTTTCATCATGCCCTGAAGGAAAAAGTAAGGTAGCCAGAAGGTAGTCAAAAGGTACTAAGAAGGTAGTCAGAAGGTAGAAGGTAGTCAAAAAGTAGTCAAAAGGTACTCAGAAGGTAGGCAGAAGGTAGGCAGAAGGTAGTCAGAAGGTAGCCAGAAAGTAGCCAGAAAGTAGGCCGAAAGTAGCCAGAAGGTAGTCAGAAGGTAATGAGAAGGTAGCCAGAAAGTAGTCAGAAGGTTGTCAGAAAGTAGTCAGAAAGTAGTCAGAAGGTAGTCAGAGAGTAGTCAGAAGGTAGCCAGAAGGTATCCAGAATCAACGAATAACAAAGTTAAGCAAATGTTAAAAATAGAGAAAGGTTGTTAAATGGAGGGGGGCAGTAAAATGATTTTTGAGGGTAGTTGGGGGAGAATTTCAATATTGGATTTACAAATTTCGTCTTGATTTTATTTTGTATATACAGGCAGGGTGGCCGAGTGGAAACGGTTTGGAATACGAACCGAGGCGTCCAGGGTGAAGACAGGGATTTTTTTTTTTATTTTGTGATCTTTAGGCCGCCTCTGAGTCCACCCAGCTCTAATGGGTGCCTGAAATTTGTTGGGGAAAAGTAAAGGTGGTTGGTCGTTGTGCTGGCTATAATGACACTCACAGTAACCGTGGGCGACAGACACAGATGACCTTTGCATCATCTGCCCTATAGATCGTAAAGTCTGAAAAGAAAACTTAACTGTCTTTGTATTTATTATCAGTATAAAGAATGGAGATGTTTCTGTTCTTTCGCGTCCAAAATGTAGAAATCATTTTATGGTATTTAATTCAGAAACTTCAAAATATATTGAGCAAACTAGTCTGAAACTATTGGAAAGGTGTGTGTGTGTTTGGTCACAAAGTAATGAGCTTCACTGTGTCACTGAGTTGCCTGCGGTGCCGAGGTCTAGTTGTTTTTTTTTCCACCTAACCATTTCCATTGAGAAACTTTGAATCATTTTTTCCCCATAAAATACTGGACCCGCAGAATTCTATTTTGAAAGCCGCGCAGTTCAGGGGCAAAGCAGTGTGAAGGTCACGCCTGGGGAAATTTCGTCATTCCGAACAGGGGTTCTCAAAAAGTAGGTTAAATCATCTGGTGAAATCAATAACGATATGTTATAGAGAGTAGGACTAGGAGGAGAAGCAGTGCCAAAATAAGTGTTCATCTTTAATTTTAACCTTTTGTTATCGAGGTGGGTGGTGTGACGTAAGGGAATTTCCCAGAGCGTATTTTTTTTTGTTTGGTGTATGCCGTCATGGCATAGAAAGAATATGAAGGCCGCAGTCGAGAAGAGTTGGATTCTAGTTCAGTGTGTTTTTTCGACAATATTCGCTTTTTTTTTCTTTTAAACTTGTGCCCTATAACATGAGGCAACGTCTTCGTGATAGCATCGTCATCAAGTTACACACTAAAGGTAGAGCATTTAACTGACCACACTGACCACATAATAAAATTAAAGAGATAACTACAACCTTCTAGAGTACACAATCCAGGAAGTTTCAACTTTTCGACAATGAATTGGGTGAGGCTGCTGCCTCGTTTTGATAGTTAACCAAAGCTAAATGCTGGTTATTCTCCAGAAGTACCCGAAGTAAACTAACTCTGCTTTTCACAAATATGCGCTTTCGATCACTTCACGTACATTGGCAGCACAATGTCCAACAATGCGTCACTGTCTAAAGCAGTGATGCCCAGCCTAATTCGACCTGCGGGCCATTTTAATTTCCGACACTCATGTCGCGGGCCACATGACCGAAAAGATACAAAAACGTAATGAAATGGAACTAAAACTAAAACCCGTGGATCTAACACTTACATTCATTAGTGAGATGTTTGAAGTTGATCTTCTTTTCTGTCCTTCGGAAAAAATGGCTTCACTTCGCTACTTAAAATAAGAGCAACATTATATCTAGCTTAACCACCGACTCATTTTCTTATCTTTTTTTTTTGACAACTATTCAATCCTTCAATCTCTAGGCATAGTTTAACAATAGAACAAGAATGTTGCCATATTTGTTTTTTTGTTTCTTATAGCAAACCACACTTTCTTTAATAATTAAATATATTGGCTTATTATCATGTTCCACACAAAAGTAAAGTTCCCTTTTCCTGTTAGAGTATACATCTAATCCATCTAGTCTAGTTTGGGCCCTTCCGTACTTAAAATAACTTTTATCAACCTTTTTTAATGATGGAATTTTCTACTTTTTGTGCCGTCGTTTCGGCGGGCCGGATGGAACCACTTCGCGTGCCGGATCTGGCCCGCGGGCTGTAGTTTGGGCATCACTGGTCTAAAGAAATAGAAAACCTTCTGGCTAAGGCATATGGTCAAATAAGAGTTTGTCGGCTTACCAACAAAAATCAATGTTTACAAAGCAGAGGGAGTCACCGCCCTTTTGTAATGCTCTGCTCTATAGAACTAGAGAACCTCGAAAACATCCTTCACTCTACAATAGGAGTTTGATTTCAAGATTACAGCACAAATAACCATGTTGTGCTAGAGGCTGGTGTGGACTGTACAGAAGCACTACTTACCATTCTACAGCTTCACTCGTGGGAGGGGGGAGGATGACCGCATGTCAAAGGCGATCTTTTTGGGCGAAATTTCAGGATATAGGACTTAAAAGTAAAGTAACAATTATACATAAAACACTGAACCATAATCTTCAAATACAAAATCAAAATCTAATAAAATACCCAGAAAGACACAACGATAAAGGCACATTCCTCGTCCCATATGCTAGGACAAATTTGTACAAATGCTCCTTATTCCCTAGCGCTACTAGAGCATGGAATGGATTGCTTGAGCTATCCAGGAAAGTCAGTGACTTGGCAGAATTTAAGTCATGGGTTAACATGCTTAACTAGATGATTAGATGCATGACGTGTATGACATAGGCCTAATTATCTTTTTTTTTTGAAGAAACGTCTGTATTATATAAGATAAAATCTAATCTCACTGGCATAGAGGAAAGTCGCCGGCAGCACACGGCCTCTGAAAGAGGTAGCTGGACAGTTCTCACGAATGTCGCTGAACATACAAATTAGACTCAAAGAAGGGCCCTTGCTGAGACAGCAGACGACTCAAACAGTAGACTCCCCCCCCTCCCCCCCCCCCCCGAACAAGGGCTTCGTCAAAATTTACGGATTGCATCTGGATTAGCAGAGTCATGCAAAACAATGTAGCCGACGATTTTCTGCAAAGATGTACCTGTCTGGTCCTAAAACGCTAAAAGGATGGGCATCACTGATATAGGATATTTTGACTTCTAGAACACACAAAATAGGTCAAGGACATTTAAGCTCGTTTGCGATATAGAATCTCTACAATTCCCTGGCATGCACCCAGAGACTAAACACAAAACACAAAATTAAATTCGAAGATTATTTCCAGTTCTCGAGTTCAACAAACCAAAGAAAGTCAACAATACCTTCACTTTATCACACAACACTTCCCCGCCCCCCACCCCCCCCAACCAGAGTTGTCATTTAACATACACACCATGCGATATCAGTGTCACGACAATTTGCTTATCAACTGGGGACTTAAAATTACATTGATAGCGTTCTTTCTTTGTAATTTTTGTTTAAAAGCATAAACTAACTGAATCTGCCTGGTACGATGTTTGAACACGTTATTTCTGCCACAGCCCTTCTCGGATTAAGCTTCATAATTGTACATAACAAAATATGAACCAATAAAATATTAACTAATTAGTTTATAAATTAGTTGTAATTATTTGGTTTTTTTTTAATAGAAGAAAAGGGAGCATATTACTGCAGTATTGAAATATACGCCAGTGATTTTGAGGTTCTTTCCCATAGCTAAGCTTTGTTTTTAAATAAGTTTTTTTTTTCATTTTGGTTGTTAGTCAACTTCAGACCGCGATCGCGCGATTCTTCTGGGTATTATTAATTGATTTGATTAAGATATTCAATGAGAATCCAACTTACTGTAGATCATTATCTGTTCATCCAAGTAGTACTTTAATTGAGAATTAATGTTCTATTCAAAAGATGTATTTCTTAAACTATCAGTGGTCCCAGGTTCGAACCCCGACCGCCGCCATTCCCCCTTTAAATATAAAGTAAAAATCTAAAATAAGTAAATAAAGTTAGACTTGTTAGTCCAAGGAGAAGTACTTTTCTAGCTGGTCATTATCTATCCCTAGTTTAATCCAGTTTATCGAACACCATCTGGACACTATCGTTTTGATCCTAATAACAAACAAGTCCAATTATCTGAATTCAACTGCATTATAAAACTTTGTTCCGGTACTTAATGATTCGGTCCGAATAAGAGGTTAAGCTGTTTAACCGGTGGTTCCTTTTTTTTTAGATAAGTTTTTCCATAATGAAGCAATGCTCTTGTGGGACATACTCTGTTCATAATCAGATTAGACTGTCTCGAGTGAAGCAAGCAGGAGAAGCAATCTGCTGGCTAGAAATAATCTATTAGAATCGTACGTAGAGAGGAAAGCAATGTCCTAGCAGGATATAATCTATTCATTAGAATCGTAGTACAGATCGAAAGAATGTCCTAGCAGGATATGATCTATTCATTAGAATCGTACGCCCAAAGGGATGCAATGTCATAGCAGGTCATGATCTATTCATTAGAGTCGTAGTCCAGAGGGAAGCAATGTCCTAACAGGACATGATCTATTCATTAGAATCGTACGTCCAGAGGGAAGCAATGTCCTAACAGGACAAGATCTATTCATTAGAATCGTACGTCCAGAGGGAAGTAATGTCCTAGCAGGACATGATCTATTCATTAAATTAGCACGATCAGGGAGAAGCCAAGTCCTCACTGATATTCGTAATTAAAAAAAATCTTTAATTAAACGCCCTTGACAAACGCAATGTAAGCTCAGTGTTTAAAGAAGGTAAATATAAAAAAAGAAGCAAAAAAGAAACAACAAATAAACAGTACAATATTTTTGGCTGCAACAGAATAGTCCATTTTCTATGTCATTGTGGGTAAAATTGTCTAATGAATTACAAGTATAATTGTATGCACGACTAAAAGTACCAATCATAGATACTTATGCGTGGCTACAAGTTGTGAATATATCAAGCAAAAAATCGAAACCACACAGACATAGAGAAATCTCGAAGCTTATCGAAGGGAAGAGCTTCGCATTTACAACTTAATCTCTCAATGATGTAGAAGGTGTTTTCCTTGTTGATGTTAAACTAAATAATTAATTACCAAAAATAGAAATGACTATTTGGTTAGATTTAAATCGATTTATGTATTGTTAGGTACTATAAAATATTGTTTAAACTTTCATCTTGATCCGAGAATGGGCGTGGTAAAAATAACCTATACAAGAGGGACAAAACCCCCACATATTTAGCTTTGTCTGTAAGAATAAATTCCTTCGTTGATATCCAATAAATAACTAATTACCCCTAATCAATGAAGTAATGTGCACATTTTTTTTGTTGCATTCATTAAGGATTTTGTTGGCTACAATTAACATTTGTGGGACGTTTAATCTTATAAATGGGATAGGAGAAAAAGCGTGATCAAGCTTTTTAACAGACAGACAGACAGAGTGAATGAGCTATGATAGGAGAAAAAGCGTGATCAAGCTTTTTAACAGACAGACAGACAGACAGAGTGAATGAGCTATGTAAAAACACCAAAAGGGCCAACACCAAGGAAATGATAATTTGGTCAAATTTTCGTATTGGTCTTTAAAAGTTAAACAATTTTTTTTTCGAAATCCACTGGATCCTGACGAAAGAATACTTTCTACGAAACCAGATTTGAATCACTCCCGAGAATAAAAAGGGAGATGATTTCTACATTCTTGTTGGATAATTCAGAATACGTTCGGCAATCTCTTCTTAGCCTTGGGATGAGATCGTGAAATGCAACGCTCTATTTGTTAGAAGTAGGCCAAATGATAAAAACACTTGTGTTGCCTGCGTTGAACATAAAGAACGCTAATTCTATTTTAAATGATTCAGTCATATTCAATTACGTTACGGTCTACTTATTTTATTTTTGTGGTGTCAATCAATGTTTCTCATAGTGGAGGGATTGGAATACAAGGGACATTAAGTTTGAGCAAATCTAATCGCAAGGTTGTATGTTTAAAGCCCTGTATGTATTCGTTTTGATCTATGTTGATTGGCCTGTTGATGTTTCTCTGGGTGCTGCGTTTCATGTTTGGTGTGTGTTGATTTGCCTACATGTTGATGTTTCTCTGAGTGTTTTGTGTATGCTGATTTGACAATGTATTGATTTCTGTATGTGTGTTGTTCCATCTGTGTATTTTTGTTTACATACATTTGTATGTGTGTGTGTGTCGGTGTTCTGCCTAGTGCATAATTGTACTAGTTGGTAGATGTGTTAATATGCTGGTGTCATGGGCGCCAGCAGGGGGGTGCAAGGGGGTGCATTTGCACCCCCCTGGATTCTGAGTAGCCAAATTCTAGCCATTTTTTCGCCCTACCAAATAAATTAACTTCAAAGTAGCAAATGAACATGTAGGCCTCCACTGGTTAATGTAGTAGTAGATTAGCCTAGGGCCTAGGTGTAAAGTGTGGATGGTCAACCATATACTTATGGGGTGGGGTGTCTTTTCTTTATTATTGTAACAAGAAAGTGGATGCTACTAAGTTGAGTTGTGGGTGGCAGCTTGCACCCAGGGCCGGTCCTACAGATTGCTGGCTCTATGCGAAACTGATTGCGTGGGGCCCATTCTGGGTAGGGATAATGATAAATTAAAATTAAAATTAAGTATTAAAAAATAAATTCATCTTTGCATTTTATTCACACTTTACGAAGTACAAAATCACTGTCAAATTAAGTTTACGAACAATCTACAGTAGATAGTAGTTTTCCAACAAAGAGTAGATTAGCATTCAGATATATTTTAAATTTACTATTGACTAGCAAAATATCGTTTTTTTTAGAGGTCGAGATAGATTTATATATTTTTTTTGTATGCCCGTAATTATTTAAGTTTTGAACTTCTTGTTTCGGTTAAAATTCGCCTTATTATCACATTTTTGTTAAATGAAAGCTAACAATGCCGTTTATTTTAATCGCGAGTAGGATTTTTTAAATATTTTATTGAATGACTTCCCGAAATTACAATTTTATCTGTTTTTAAGGAGATTTGCATCAGTATTTAGATCTAGAATATTTTGAAAATTTCAGGAGGTTTCATATATATATATATATATATATTCCTATATTTTGCAACTTCAGGAAAATTCCATGAACCCTTTAATGATAATTTAAAATTATTTAATATAATAATTTACACATAGAATTCGCGAGGGGCCTATGGAAGTTCAAGGCTCACTGCGGCCGCATAGGTTGCATAATGAATTCCAAACTTTTAAATATATATATATATATATACATTTAGTAGAAGATTGCATTGCCAAAAACACTTATGATAAAACCTTTAAGTTCCATATATTCACAATTAAGGTTAACACTGTTCAGAAATCAGAAAATAGTTACATTAATTTACACGTGACTTGTATTTGCAGAGAATTCACTATTAAGGATAAGACATATTGTGTATAATAACGAAAGATAATTTCTTATATGATTATAGCGTTAATTCACGTATCAAAACGAGTTATAATGTACCGTCATATTGAACAAATAAAAAACAAAAACAAACGTCATCTAGTAGAGATTTCCATGTAGATCTAGATTACATCTATATTATTATTATTATATTTATAATAACAAAAAGCCGATAAACATTCAGATCTGCTTTTTAGATTTACTGTCGACTAGCAAATAATCGCTTTTTTTTAGAGATCGAAATAGATATAAATCTATATTTGTATGCCAGTGACTATTAAAGTAATTTTAGTATTTGAACTTCTTGTTTTGGTTAAAATTTGTCTTATTATTACATTTTTATTAAATGAAAGTTGACAATGCCTTTTTTTTAAATTGTGAGTAGGATTGGCGATTTCCATATTGAATGACATCCCGAAATGACAATTTTGTCTGTTTATAAGATTTGCATGAGTTTTTAGAAGGTTTTTATAATTTTAGGAGATGTTCATGACGTTTTCGTATATTTAGCAATTTCAAGAATTTCAGAAACTCTTTAATAATAATAAAAAAATAACTTAAAATGATTTAATTTAATAATTTACACTTAAATTGTGTGCGGGTTCAATGAAAGTGCGGGCCCAACTGCGGCCGCATAGGTCGCAGTGGCCAAAGACTGGCCCTGCTTGCTTGCACCCCCCTGCGAAAAATCCTGCGGGCGCCCGTGGCTGGTGTGCGATAAAAAGAGAGTGACTGTCCAGTGTGTAAGTGTGTAGTGTACACGTGTTATTCCTCCTCTCGTGCTGTGAATTCGTTGTAGATCAATTTAGCTTGATAGAGGTCAATGTCAAGATACGTAGATAAAAAGCATATTCAGAAGCAGCCCCCCTAAGACAGAGGCAAATGACAGAGCATCATGGCCTCACGCTGTGAGAACTGGTGCACAAATTGATGAGGTCAAGAGACCAGCGCTGGCAGAAGAAAAACGCCAGAGAAAAAAAAAACAAGACCAATGACACTAGCTTCAGCTGGAATAACTGCCCAGTGTGCAGCCGAACATTCCGGGCTCACATAGGTCTCACCAGCCACATAAGGAGGCACAAAACCACAGTGCAAATCCCTCAGACCCCTGGAGGACAAAAGTGGTCATCATCAAACAGGGGCGGCCTTAGCAGTGCGCGGGGTCCTGGGCGAGCGTCATGTGCGGGGGCCCTTAGCCGTAAGAATAGACTATATATACCGTACCACATCAGGCTAACGGGTTAAGCCGTCACTAACGCTTTAACAATAACAATACAGTTGTCCGCCTCTAAGCCGTGGGCCTTAATTTTGCTACAAAACATAAAACATGACGTAGGTACTGTTGGCCTACTATTTGTCACTTAAGTACATTATATACTGTATTGTGATTGTTCTGCATTAACAGAAACAAATAAAAAGGAAAACACTCGCGCACTACTAATATTTAGTCTCCTCTCTCACTCTGAAAATTGAAGCCAATTGGACGTTCTATAAGAACAAAGTTAACTATAAGAGCTACAGTGGTCCATACACTTTTGCAGATCCGACTTTACCACGGGTTTAAAAAAAAACAAAACAAAAAACTATTTTTAAAAAATACTGCCGCATTCTTATCGTCCCCCGAAAGGGGATTAGACGCTATTAGTTGTGTGTGGTCTATCTGTTCGACCGTCCGTCCCGTTTAGATCTCGTAAACTAGCAAAGATATTGAAAATCCGACATCATGATATTTTAGACCTTTCAAAGTTCCGATGCAACGGCTACTTTTTTTTTCTTTTCTGAAAGCGAAAAATGTAATTTTCAAAATCAACTATGTAAGCAGTTTTTTCATGAAAAGACACCATTTTTACAACTATTCACAACTATTAACAAACACGGAATGTTAGGCCTATTTAGTAAGGTTAAAATACAAATTACAATATTTGAAGATATGCAAAGTGTTTTAGATTTTTTTGACATTTTTGTTACAAATGTATTGTTAAGTTATATACGTTCTGTTATATTTAACTACTACATTTACAGAAAAAAAAAGATGTTTAATATGCGTATAAGTGAAGCATAATTTAAAACAGCAATTATTAGGTAGTTTTTTATATTATCGCGTGAACTGCAGTGCGTCTCGCAACCATAACACATATAACTAGTGTAAATTAATTAATATTTTGTGTTACGGAAATTTAATATTTCCAGAGGCTTTGAATGAGAGATTGACCCTTTCAAAACAATTAGATCAATTAGATACTCATTATAAGACATCAGTTAGGCCAGGCTCACATCTATCTTCACATTCACTTTCACCTATTCCTTGTCTGCTGGACCTTTGAAGCACCACACAAGATCTGTCAACCTTTTTTCTCCATTCTTCTGTTATTTCTTTCTGAAAATATTGAAACCTTTTTACCTGCCTGGGTGGACCACTTCGGGGCCTTTTGCAAACGTTCGTCCCATCATACGATTAGTGCTTTCTCCAGCGTAACTGTCCCTCTATATTGTACATATCTGCATCCGCAAGGACATCGCTGGTTGTAGAGCGATCTTGCCACGGTAATTCAAAGATGGAGCGAACGCATCTTTGGTGAAAGTGTTAGTTGCTATCTGAATAGTACCTATGTCTCAGATCCATATAGAAGGGTTGACAGAGCTATTGATTAATAGATACTGATTTTTGTAGTCAAGCGGAGCGATTTGTTCCGCCAACTCACTTCTGGGGGGGTCCAAAAGCTCTACTTGCCCTGGCCAGACGGTTTGTTAACGTCCCTTAAAAACGATGCGTCATTCGACACCATGATTTCTAGATATGTGAAGTGGTCTATTACTTTAAGGGGCATTCCCTTTAAAGGATGGCTGCCTGGTCGAGCGGTTTGCACACTGGACTGTCGTATCGATTTACCGATGGTCCCGGGTTCAAACCCTGCCCGCTCCCATCCGCCGTCGTCCTGCGGGAGGTTTGGACTAGGAAATAACTATCTTCAACTCTGAAGGAATTTCCGAAACATGTAAAACATTTTATAAACATTTTACAAGGAGGTTTTATTGGTTCAATTTAAGAACTTTTTTTTCCGTTTCTTTTTTTTTTTCCGTTGACTGCGCGAACCATTTGAGAAGTTACACTGCAAGGACTCTCTTCCAAGCCAATACTTGTAGGCAAAAGATACAACGCAAACGACTCGACGTGAGCTGCGGTTTTCTTTAAAAAAAAAAAAAGAAGATGGTTACGTCCAAAGCGTGTTCTGTATGGGACCTTTTGGACTTTTTATTCCTATTGTCATGTGGATTGACATGTATAACTAAAAGAAAACGAAAGCAACTCTTCGGATATGGAATCTTTAACTGATCACTCATTTTCCTCATTACCAAAATGTTTCCAAAATAAGTAAATATCTTTCCTAAACAAACTATTCAACCGAGCAAGTTTCGGTCACATGGTACTACACGCTAAATTGATTCGAGCTTTTTTTTTTCTTTCCATATTATTATGCCCTTACTCAGGCTACACTCGAAAATCGGGAATTTCCTGAAAAATGGTAATAACGGGAAATTCTTAGTTTTGACAATAAATGATAATTGCAAATAACGTTTTAGGTATTCTAGATCTAGTGTTGTTCTTATTAAAATTAAGCATCAATCTTATCTCTATTAGTTTCTTTTAAAATGCAACGGTTACCTCACTTTCAATTAATTCTAGATCCAAGTTTTCTGGGCGCGACTCCCTTTCCTGCAGGGACTAAGCATTCCTAAGGTCAGAGATTTTTGCTTTGTTTACAGTTTACAGACTTTCTTCCGCTATTTTTAAAGGCCAATAAATATAGTCTATGAACAGACGCAAAAACATTGTCATTAAGAGTTGAAAGTTTGTGCCGTGATATATGAGTTTGGTTGAATAAAAGGTGGCGAAGCTAGGGTGGGGGAGGAGGGGGGGAGAATTTGAAAATCCCCCGAGCCCCCAAATGAGCATTTTTTATATTAAAAATGAGATTTTACGCAAAATGAAGGGGCCCCCAAAGAAGTCAAGCCCCCCCCCCTGAGCCCCAAATGATGGAAAATTTCTAGCTACGCCCCTGGAACAAATATTTTTTTCTGGGTTACGTAGTGTTTGACCCATGGCCTCTTTCACGAAACGACTATACATCATATCTTCCCACTCTGTTTTAAAAAAAATAAAGTTTAAAAAATGTATCTTTACCCACCCTTTGTTACAGATGGATTGATAACACGAGCTTTAACATGCATGCCTTTATGACAGAAAAATCTATCAGAACCATTGTACTGATCTTTTTTTGTGGGGCATGATAAAAAGCCAACACATGTATTGGATAGAGCAAGTTTATCTGTTTCAATACAAAACACACAGAAACAACATACAAAAAACAAATATGAAACATTTTCGGATTGAGCCGAGAATGAAAGATTGTTAAACTAGGCCTAGAGATTGTAGGATCGATGGGAATATCGTTTTTTCAAAATCTTTTTTGGTCATGTGGCCCGCAACACAAGTGTCGGAAATTGAATAGCTCAGCAGGCTGAACTAGAGCATGCAACACAAGTGTCGGAAATTGAATAGCCCAGCAGGCTGAACTAGAGCATGCAACACAAGTGTCGGAAATTGAATAGCTCAGCAGGCTGAACTAGAGCATCACTGCCTTAGAGTTATCGTTGCAGACGAAGGGAGCAAACTTAAACTACTGACCAGAACTGCACAGTCCACGCACTGGCTAAGCTCAAAACAATTTGGAAAGAAAAAGCCTAGCCCTAGACACTAAAATCTGACTAATGAGCTCCTTGGCCATGACCCATTTCTTGTATGCTCGCTAATCTTGCATGCTCGCTAATCTTGGATGCGAACTCTAGATGAGCATCCTAGCAATTTAATTGAGATGGTATAAAAGGATCCTACAAAGACATGACAAATGAGATTTGGAACATAATTCACATTTATGAGATAATTTTCAAGTGTTTATGCCAGAAGATGAATCCCAACATGTCTTTGCTTTCTTGTTTTGGGATAATTCTTTTGAATTCTAATTTGTTCATATTTTTATTATGACATTCGTTTTCTTTTCTGAGGTAACCAAAGCATTAACATATTGCAGGCATAGTGTCGCCTGAAAATAAAGTCTACATTTTCATACTTGGTCGAAAAACTATAAAAAAAAAACAAGCTTTTATAAAGCCATTATAATAAAGGAAGTATAATCTATGTCTTATTTAAAGGGAAACTCTCATAGTTTTTCAAATTTTAGTTATTGACATATTTAAATTCTGCGTAAAAAGTTGTAATAGTAAACATTATATCATTTTTTATTTAAATGCTTAGAAAATTTTATATTTAATAAATTAGACAGTAAATTTGCCACGCCTCCTAAAAAACGGGGCTCTGCGAGCTGATTCTATTTTTAGAATATGTGACGTCAGACTAAACGAAATGGATCTACACCTATATAACCGATAAACTATCTAGAATCTAGATTCTAGATCTAGCAGATCGTATTCATTCTTACGCTTCATAGCAAATGTCCAGGTTGATTTAAAATCAGACTTGGTTTATAAGAAATATTCTAGATCGAAACCTCTAGTTCTAGATCTACTTGAGGAAAACGAAATACTGTTCTTCAGTCTTCAGCTTGTTACAGTAGTTCCAATTACACAGATAAATCAACAAGTATGCTGAAACAGAAATAAATGTCACTTTCCATTTGTTTCCAAAATATGAAGTTTTTAAAGGGAAAATGGGAAAAATGTATTCGACTGAAGAACAAATACTTTGCAAAGGCATTATCATTAGCTAATACCAGGTGTAGTGCCAACAGTACATTGCTGGATTTCCAGGCTAAAGAATTCAATAGCCTAAATGATGACTGATGGATCTACTACTGATGAGACACGCGACTCTGTCTGTGGTTCAAAAAGAAAATCTAAGGCACTACCTAGTGAAACGTAATGCACTGAAGGTAGTTATTAATTAATTATTATTATTAATTATTTAGACTCATTAAATATAACTGGATATAGAGAGTTTACAAATTACTGATATCAATCAGAAATTATATATATAATTAGATCTAGATTTTTAGATTATGAAGTAGATCTAATTATAATCTAATAAAGTCTATTCTAATTCTATATAATATCTTTATATTTATGTAGCTTATATTCAGACTTTTTTTTTAATAATCTTAGATCCATTTTATTCATTGCTCTCAAACTACCCAAGCCTAAATATAATCTTTAACCAAAGATAAAATAGAAATAGTAGATAGCTTCCATCTGGACTGGTTTACTTACATAAAAAATATGCTGCATGTGCATGTCAAATCTAGAGATGTAGCTAAGAGGAAAAACCTAACTTTAAATTGTAGTTTTCTAGAACTTATGTTAGAACCATGCCAAAATTTTGTGTTTGCTTTACGCCCGAGTCATTTTAATCAAAATTTATTTCAGCGATTGGATTGTCTGATCAAGGATAATGCAACTGTAGTACTTGTACCTGCAATATGAGACTACTGAGAGTGATTTAACTAGTGTCTCAGAGGTAGATACTGTGGCTGATCTAGTGGAATTACCAGTTATATCATATGTGTACACAGAACTGAACAACAAAGTAAATGTAAGTTTTTTTCATTTTGTCACCAAAAAAGAATTGTAGATTGATTTAAATTCATTGCTTATAATAATGGTTAAATTTTACTCTCAATATTTGTTTAGATACGCAATGTTGTATGACAGTCATGAACGATTCTGGTACTCAGACAGATGTAGCTATGAATATTCCATATCCTGTCCAGGCATCATCACCCCTACATTCAGGCTATAGCTGTGAGCATAGTTCTGACTGCTATGAACCAGCTATGAGGAGTAGCATAGATACATCATTTAATATCAGGTACAGGTATCAATAAACAAATTTTGTGTATTTGAGTTATAAATTAATTCTGATTTTAATATTATAGGATCTTTATTTATTGGACTGACTTTTAAATTATTATTTTTTTTGCAGTATGCCTTATGATGCACCACATCCAGCAGTTGAAATAAATCACTTGGTTGATCAGCATACAGATCACCCAAATTTCGCTGTTTCCCTCATGTTTACATGGCTTTGAGTACAATACAGAAAATAAAGATTGGTTTGAGCCTGGTGAGTATTTTCTTGATCCACTATATAAAATTAATGTTAAACAGGTTTCCCAAGACTAAGTTAAAATGTTTTCTCACCAATAGAAGGATGATCTTGAAATATTTTGAATTTTTATTTTTTTTATTCACATAATTCTTTACAGGAACTGATGATTATGAAAGTGTGTGCAAAATATTGGACCATTGCAAATGGAAAAGGATATTAAAAAGGTATCTCTGATACACCAAACAGCTGCTCTGGAGTCATTCCACAGTCTGCATATGTCACAAGTTCATATCATCAAGATCTTCAAGGCAAACAAATATAATAAACACCTGACATACATTGTAACTTTTATTTAAAATTAAATTTATTTTTTGTTCATGCTATATATACACATTTTATTTTCAAAACTTTTGTAGCCATTTTAGCATACTGATGACTCGAAACCTGTTTTTGTGCCTTCTGGAAATTCTTTTCTGATCTCGTTCACTACACAGGATGGAAGAGGAACTCTAATGCTTCTTCCCAGACAGCTCCAGCATCAGCGAACAAACTGTCTATATGCAGTATATCTCTTTTGTCTAAAATGAAAAGTTATACATGAATAATGTCCAAAATTGTATTATTCTTACTATAACAGCATATATAGTTATGTTCAGGGGCGGCCCTAGCAATGCGCGGGGCCCTGGGCGAGCGTCATGTGCGGGGCCCTTAGCCGTAAGGGTAGACTATATATACCGTACCACATCTCGCTAACGGGCTAATCCGTCTCTCACCTCTAACAATAACAATTCGGTATGTCCGCCTGTAACGCTGTGGGCCTTATTTTTGTTGCAAAACATAAAACAATTTGTAGGTACTTTTGCCTATCTATTGGTCGATGAAGTAAAGTACACTACATATTGTATTGTAATTGTTTTGCATTAACAGAAGCTAATAAATAGGAAAACACTCGCGCACTACTAATATAATGTCTCCTCTCTCACTCTAAAATTGAAGTAAATTGGACGTTCTAGGCCTATAAGAACAACGTATGCTATAAGAGCTACAGTGGTCCACACACTTTCGCAGATCCGACTTTTGCGGAAGAGTTATACAACGGGATTTTCAATTAAACAAAAAAAAAATATACTCCTATACAGGTATTTTTTTAACATGGTGACGGGTTTTTCCACGTCCACACTTAACACGTCATAATACAACTATCTGGAAGCAGATTGGCCGAAATAGCTGTACAAGCGCATCATTTTTTATCCAAAAATAGTATGCCTATACGTTCATGAAATAAAATAGCCCACCGCGAAAATTTGAACTTCGCGTGCGGTCTTAAAACGTATTAAAGGTGTAGGTCACAAAAACACTGTACATTTGTTTAGTTATTTACAGTGCTTTTTTTTTTATAAAAAAAAGGTTTCAGTACTCAGTGATGGATTACCTAACTTATAACTACTTATACATTAATAATAAACGTTAAAATACAAGAAAATTAAGAAAATTAATAATTTTACCCCACACTGAAAAAGGTGTCGGTACGACGTAGGCCTACTGGTGGGTACCGTCACAAAAAAAGCACTTAATATTTTAAATAAAAAAAATCAATTTATCAAAATTGCATTTATGTTACTACTAATGTTTTAAATGACTCTTTCATATAGCGCCTACATTTTTTTTCATAATGCAAAGGGTAGTTTAAAATTTATCAATACGCATTTTCCTAATAAAATCCGATTGGACGTCGATATTAATATACGAAATAAACGTTTTGGATTTGTTGCTTGCACTTATGTGTTTTTATTGTGAAATGTTAAACGCTGATAGCCTTCAAGACTCAGTTCATTAGATGTTGTCTTTACCGAAACTGAACGGCATTTCGAATCCAAAAATGTATGCTAAGAGCTTATTTGTATAATAAAAATACTAGGAAAATATTGAGTAACGAGTCCTAGTTTCTGCTAACTCATTTAGTTTTAGAAGTTGGTGACAATAAAATCTCCCATCGCGGGGCCCCTCTCAGGCGCGGGGCCTGGGGCGGTTGCCCCACTTGCCACCCCCTAAGGCCGCTACTGGTTATGTTTTGTTTGGTTGTGATGCACATTGCAAATTGTAAAACACATTTCCTGATATTAAGGATAATAAAAATTATTATTATTATAATTACTCATGGTTATCATCAAAATTGTCTCCAAATAGTTCTCTATAGTTGTGATGTGCAGTTTGTAGTCTGCCTTTGTCCAAACAGGCCTGAATCCTGGATGATTGCTTATGCATGGTATGTTATTGGAAGACATTTTTAGTGATACTTTGAGAATTTCTGTGCAGCATATATTTTCATTTCCT
>JADKLZ010035239.1:0-24320 GCA_021533235.1 Biomphalaria straminea
TGTTTCATTAACACTTTTATTTAAAAACGTCATTGTTCATCGTTTTCCACAGGATCTCTTTTGAGCTCCATGGACGCCTTTAACTCAACGCCCGGAGAGCAATTTTTCATAAAAGGAATCTACTGTGATAATAGTGTTGTCAACTTTACCCTGCGATCATATGCTGGCACGAGTATATGTATGTATATGCCCAGTGAATATTCAGACTATGTCACTGCTAGACAGGCGTGTGTAGGTAAAAATGGCCTACAATAGTAATAGTATTAACATTATTTTTATTTTGAAAAAAAGTTTTTGTTGTTTTGTAGTTGTTTTTTTTTTTTTTGCATACAATTAACACACATCGTATTTCATATTGGCAAAGGTTGAGAGAATATGGAAAAATGTTGATTTTTGTTTTTAAATCAATCCCAGCATAATTAGGATCTTAGAAAAAAGTTAAATTTACATTAAGTGTCATTGTTCATCGTGGCTCGACGAGCTTACAAGTAACTCTAAAATGTAACTCTTTTTTGTACTACTAACACCAAATTATATAATGAATGTTGAAGTTAAAAAAATACTGTCTTATCATAAAAAAAGCAAATATATTATTGCCAAGTTTCTTGATAGTAGTCAGGGTTTCTTAAGGTTTATTTTATCTTTCTATGAATGGGGATACATTAACTGCATTAAAATAAATATACGAGCAACAGTCTAAGGAAAACTAAAGCAAAACCTGACACCAAATTCCAAAACTATTTCCAGATTCACCCCCTTCCTCCTAAAAAAAATATGTTAT
Organism: Biomphalaria straminea; assembly: GCA_021533235.1. Taxonomy (NCBI): domain Eukaryota; kingdom Metazoa; phylum Mollusca; class Gastropoda; family Planorbidae; genus Biomphalaria; species Biomphalaria straminea. The sequence goes on from JADKLZ010035239.1 coordinate 782, forward strand.
ACTTTTATCTGTTAAACTATCTTTTTCTGAAATTGATTTGTAACTTTAATCTACAATATTTGAAGAATTTAAAAATAAAGCAAAGCTCACTCATATAAATGAAACCCCTACATCAAATACAAAATTTCCGCTAGTCGCTGGGCTCAATAAACGAAGAGCAGCGAATAGAAGATTTTATATCTGATTAGAGCATTTTACTTAGAAGAATCGCATGATATAAGCATTTGATACCTTATAAGATGCATTAAGTTCCAGAAAAAAAGTGCGTTGGCGCCTAGGCTCCGCCATGAAGCCCCACGAGGTCTGTGGCATTTTACGTCTCGAGAGACGATCTTTTCCCCTTGCAACTTCTTGTGTGGCTAAAGAGGCCAATCCTTGATACACAGCTGCGGTTGTAGGTTGGGCACATAAAATCACCAGGCGCAGCTGCATTTTCAGCCTTCTTTCTGCCTCTGTTGTGTATGGCATCTGCAATCCGAGACCCTTCTCTTATGCTCTCTCTCCATGTGGATCTATCCAGTGCTGCTTTTTCCTAAGGCTAAGGCTTAAGTATTGTTAGTCAGCAATGTGTTGTCCCACACTCTTTCTGCAACCGTGACATGGTGCCCATTGCTTTGGCTATCCTATTGTTGATGTCTTTATCCAGTAGAGCATCGTTGGATATGATGGAGCCAAGATAGCAAAGATGATCAACAATTTCAAGGGGTTGGCCATTAATGTTTACATGAGGTTCAGCATTAGTGTTTTGGACCAGTACTTGGTCTTGCTTTGACTAATATTGAAGCCAAACTTCTGGCAAGCGGCAGATAGGTTGTCAACCAGGGTCTGGCGCTGAATATCAGAGTCAGCTACAATAGCTGCATCATCAGCATACAAGAGTTCCCTAATAAGTACCCTCCTAAACTTGATTTTTGCCCGCAGCCTTGATACATTGAATAGTTTTCCAGAGGATCTTGTGTGGAGATACACACCTTCGTTGCCTCTCGTTGAAAGCATAGTGTAGTAAACAAGAGAAGAATATGCCAAACAGAGTAGGTGCGAGCACACATCCCTGCTTGACACCACTGCTAACCTCAAAAGATGCTGATTGGGCTCCATTATATTTGACAGTGCATTTCGTTTCCTCATGAAAACATTCAATGAACTTCATAGTTTGTGAGGGCAACCTATTTTCCTAAGGAGTGTGAAAAGGCCACTTCTGATGACCATGTCAAATGCTTTAGTCAGATCAACAAAAAAGATGTAAAGGGGTCTCTCTCTCTCTCTCTCTGAATTTTCCTGCAGTAGTCGAAGAAAGGATATCATGTCTACGGTGGATCTACCACTCCTGAATCCGCACTGAGATTCTGGGTAGACTCTAGAAGCTATTACTTGCAGCCTGGATATCGCCACTCTGGCAAATATTCTCCCAACTATGCTGAGGAGAGAGATACCCCTATAATTGTTGCAGTCACTCCTATCCCCTTTGTTCTTGTATATTGTGACTATATTTGCGTCACGCATGTACTGTGGGACATGACCTGCTTCCCACCAGCGACAGAGGAGATATAGGGTTCAAGGAGCAGGACTGATTCGTTGGCCTTAACTACTTCCACTGAGATGCCATCACTCCCTGGGGACTTTCTTTTTTTCATGCAGTTAATTGCTTTTTTAGATCATCAAGGCTAGGAATGGCATCTAGGCATTCCAATACTGGGAGATCTGGTGGGGCATTCACTGTGCTACTCTCTAAACTCTATAGCAGACAATGGAGGGTTATCTTGACTCATTCTACTGTCTAAAGAAAAAACGAATTCTAGTAGGCACACCAGACTCCATAAATTATTAAGTGGACTGGTGTCACATATGCCATTATATATTTCTCATGTAAAAGATTGGTTGTAAATAGAAATATAAACCCTCGCCTGATGGCTCGGTTTTTAATAGGAGACTCCAGACACGAGTTGGTGACTCCAGGTTTTTACAAAGACGTAGTATGGCATGTTTTGAATTCTATTGGTTGTTTTGAAAAGAAAGACATAAAATCACGTGACATCCGCCCAAAAAAAGAGAATGAGAATTGCGCGAGATCGACAGTCTAAGTCTGAATGTTGAATTGAACGGTTGTGTTTCTATTATCTCTAAGTTTTTAACAAAGAAGCCTTGTAATAATTTTTCTTATTGTTTGATCTACATTGTACATAAGTTGTACTTACGTTTTGTTCAAATAAAGTTCCTGAATATTGTTTTCTACAAGAAAGTTTTTATTGTGAATTCTAGATCTACATTTATTCGATTAATTCATCTACAAGACTTGAATCAAATCGCTTGTCATCAACCACGTGTTCAAGATAGAAAGATTCCCCGGCACAACGAGATCAATCAAAGACCATCTCGTCACAACTGGCTATAATCAACAATTTTTACTTAAATTTATAAGTTATTATACAGATATGACTGTTGTCGTCTATTATTTAAAATATATGAAAATGCATTTCTTTATACCTGCGAACTAACAGTTCCATGTGGGGAGGAGTCAGAGTTAGTTCTCTAGTTATATCCATCTCTGTGTTACAATTCAATGTATAGGATGTTGTATTTTCTCAGACTTAGGTGCTACATTATACATAATAAAGGTCTGGGACAAACTGAATATTCTGCTAGACGTTCTGAAAAATGACCCAGCATCATTCTGGATAGGTCTTGATGACATTAAAGTAGAAGGTGAATTCAGATGGGTGGATGACAATTCTGTTTTAAAACTTTGGTCTCTTTTTGCATCAGGTAATTCTGTAGTATGATTTGCTAATCATGATATTAACATAAAGATTACACTTTGACTTTTTTAATTGTCTTAAATTATTGTATGAGCATTTACAGGTCAACCAAATAATTATTTAAATCAAGATTGTATCTGCTACGACAATGCAATCAGAGGATTAAATGATCGTTCGTGCAATGATGTTATCAGATACATATGTGAAAAGATTCCACTCATTGTATAAATAATGTGCGTGTTACATAGTTTTGCTTAAAATTTGGTTTACTTAATTTGAATAAAGTGTTTAATTTTGCATTCTGAACAAGAAAAGAGAGTGCTTGTATTCTTTTTAATCATTTCTATACTTTCTAGATTTCTTACTTTGTTGTTGAGCTGAAGTTCGGACGGTTTGAAGAGTGTTTGGTGAAGACAATAAGATGTGTATTTTATTTCTCTAGACATAAATTTCGAAAATATTTATTTTTATGCTATATAGATTAGATAATATATTAAAAGAATGGAACACTAAATTAAAAAATAAATAGATTAGATTTATTATACATCAAATAGATATAGATCTAGACAGTGTTTTTTTTTGTTAAAAAAATAGGTGCCGGTACTCAGTTATTATGTGCCGGTACTCAGTAATCGATTGCGAAACTTTTAACTAAAAAAATAATAATATACGTTAAAATACAAGAAAAGTAATATTTCCCCACCCATTCAAAAAGGTGCCGTTGCGCCGTACCGGCGGTGCGTACCACCACAGAAAAAGCCCTGGATCTAGACATCTAGAAATAAATATCTTTAATTTAAGAGTTTAAGTCTAGATTTACATCTAGAAATTGAAAATCCAGATCTAGATCTAGGTCTTAATCTTGTCTTTATAATTGTAGAAAAGATCTAGAAATTCTACTAGATTGGATCTCAATCAAGCTAAAGATCTAGTACGGACATCTAGAACGGACATGTTCGCTGGATGGAGGACGATCGCATCCCAAAAATCATTCTCGCCTCCTTTGCGTAGATGTTACAAAACGGGATTTAAAATCAGTGAACATCGATACTGACCAATGGGAACAAATAAGAACCATAATTGACATAATTGGAAAAGTTGCCTCTGTCACTACTAGGACAAAAGCAGCAGAATGTGTACACAATGATATCGACCATTCACAAAAATCATAGAGCTTAATTAAGGCTCGTCTCGGTAGTGTAAGTGTTCTAGCTTGCGAGTTTATTTGTTTGTATCGAAATTACATGTATTCTTGTGTATTATGGGTCCCAAGAATGTTAACGTAAGTGCAAAGTCAAATGATAAAAAGTGTTGTTGTATTTATACTATTCATGAAGTGTTGTTTACGTAGCCTTCGTATTGTGCTGTCAATTCGTCCCCCCTACCCCTCATTCTCTCGTTATATTTGATTGATATTTTTTTTTGCATTTTTCTTTTCATTATTTATTTTTTTTGTCTACGTGTTTCTTGAACATTATTAATTGATAACATGTTTTTTTCATCATTTATTGTACTTTGGGACTTCATGCAGGGTTAGAACCAATTGGGTTTACTTTATTTCGATCGTCTTACGAGCTCGGGTCTGGAACTAATAAAACTCGTATCTTGAGGTTCCACTGTACCAACAGATGGGTCCATAATTTACATTACCAAATGGCGTAACGGGTAGCATTGGTAATTCAAGAGATGAACAATGCAAAATAACAAGTTCGATATCCTTGTTTTGAGTTATACATATTTCTTTTCATATTTTATTTTATTTTATTCAAACTTGTATGGTTTCCCTTTCAGACCTTACTATGTAAACATCATTTATTTCTGTGGCCCACGACTAACGAGGATGTTATGTGGTCAGAACAATGACCAACCGCCTTTACCCTTCCCCAGGTACCAAATTAGAGATGGCTGGACTCAGAAACGCCTTATTTTTTCCCGATATAAAAAATCCAAATGTTCACCAGGATTTGAACCTGTGACCTACTGAAGTCAAGCGCTTTACCACTTGGTCACCGCACCTCCGTAATGGAGGTATCGGATTTTTTGAAAATGTTAATGTTTTTTTTTCGTTATTTTTTTAATTTTAATTTCAACCCGATTAGAATACTTTTTTTTTATTAATCCGCTTAGACACAAATTTACACGTTAAATGAACTGGTACCACATTGCATTTTTTGTGTAAAACCGTTGGCCGTCAAAAACAGTGGCGTAGCTAGGGTGGGGGAGGAGAGGGAGAATTCGAATATCCCCCGGGCCCCCACTTGAAGGGGGCCCCCATATGAGTTTTTTACATCAGAAATTTAATATTACGCAAAATTCAGGACCCCAAAGAGGTCAATCCCCCCGGGCCACCAAACGATGGAAAATTCATAGCTACGCCCCTGGTCAAAAACAAGAATATCTATAACGTGTGTCTAATTGTGTAGTGTTTTTTTTTTTTAATCCTAATGACTTTGAAGAAAGTCTTTGCTGTGCTACGTCTGTAAGGCTTAGATTCAGACATTTAATATTACAACCCATTATGGTTTTAGTACGAAACAAACAAAGTGATGCAAACACTCTACGTTGTGAGATAGAACATACATTTTGTAACCAAGTAGAATGAAACATATTTTCTATCACACTTAAATAAAAATGCGTTAGTATTCTACAGAAGCGTTTCCGTGAAGCATCTCTGTTACGCAGGCCACGCAAATTTCTTTTCCGTCAGCTGCTTATCATTTTCTGTATGGGCAAGTAAAGTGTCAAGACGAAGACCAGTTCTTTTTTTTTTTTTTTGGTATGGGACAATAGACTTTGAAGCTAATACACATTTTAATAATTCACAAGCAAACTATCAACAAAATAAAAGCTACCTTCAGGGCTCTTCGATATTAAAATGTAAACAATTTTTAAAGCACTTAAAACACAGTAACTAATCAAATATTTTTTTTTTAATTCTGTTTCTTCCATAGTTTCATAATAAATTAATCTGCAATTAAATGATGTGCGAAAATTTCCTAAATTATAACCATCTTATTTTTTTTTCAAATACAAAATCAAATTTAAATGTCTGTTACACCTGTGATAATATCCAAAAAAAAACATTATAGAATGTGCATAAAACAAATATATTTAATAAATGTGTTAGAGTTCTTGTTATAGATTAATAGATTAGTTAAACCTTCTGCAATGTTACTCGTTATTTGTTGAGATAAATTGTTGATATTCTTATGTGATAATTCTAATTCACATAATTTTTCTTATTTTCATTTCTGTCCTAGATGCAGAATCTCTAATTCCTGTGGTTGCATGCCATCTAAGTCCTTGTCCGAATTCCTTACTACCCCAAATACCGTTAAAGTGAACGAAATGACAAGATCTGTGCCACCACGGACCTTTATACATAACGGCGCAGTTGTCTGGTCCATGTTCATCAAAGTCTTTGTCGTATGTTGTGAATTTCATATCGTTATGATAAGAAAAACTGTCTCCAGCATTCCCTGTATAGCCACTAACATGTAATTTATAACCTTCGTTCTCACCGTACAAATAAAATCGTGAATATTTGGCGTAATATTTAGAATTATTATAGTCAAAATCAAATCTTAATTCGTATGTTCCATTTGTAGTTATGTTATGAATATTTTCATTACCCAGATAAAATTCTCCGTTGACATAATCTCCAAAACCATTTTTATAGTCTTGCCAGCCTCGGTAGAAGTTGAGTTTTCCATTAAATCTTCTCTGTATGACCAGCCAGCCACCTCCATCAGTTTCAGTATCACACATAACTTCTAGTCCACTTGATAACACTACAATAGCTTTGGAGTAAATGTTGTCCACAACATCGTTACATGAATCAGGATGAAAATCAAAAGTTCTGTTCCGTGGAGCTTCAGGTTGATATTGATTGTCAATGTAACATTCCATGCTACAATTCAAATCTAATAATCCAACTTTTCTCTTGGTAACTACACTTGACAAATCTATTTATTAGAAAAATTAGAAACGAAATATATATCAGTATTTTATGTAATGAACTAAATAATCAATAATCTTAAAAAATGTCAACTGTCTTTTACAAAAACATAATCAAAAATGTTGTTAAGTTTTTTTCTTTCTTTTTTTTTATTTTGTTTATTCTTTAAAATATGATTCAGATTTTTAAAACCATTGGTCGCCTTAAAAAAAATTACAAACCTGCATTAATCAGTTGAAACATTAAAGTACCAGTTATGTAGATAATAATTTTAAAGACCATTTTATTATTGTTTGAAGTTCTATTGGCCAATAATGTTAAAAGCCAACGTCTCTAGATGTTTACTACTACTAAAAATGTTGTCGTTCTCTGGTTTATATATTTTAATACATCTATATTTAGAACTCTCAACTGATCAGCACGTGTTGCAAGTATAAAGATTGTCATAAAAAAGGGATGTTTGATAAAAAAAAAAGCGTTTCTCCATCTATGAAATACGCCCCCTAAAATGAGCGAAGTAATTATGAAAGTGACCAATGTTGTTTTTTTTTCAAGGTATCTCATTTCTAATATTAACTAATCAGTATTGTCATCACAAAAAATATTTTTAAAAATATAAACATTTCATGTTACGTTAGACCTTTCAGAACCTTTGACTTGCACTCGATTAGCTTTTTGCAGAAGATGAATCAATTTAAAAAAAGAAAAGACATTTAAATACCTTTTTGCGAAACCGATTTCAGACATTTTTTTCTCGTAAGAACAAACGACGTTCCTTAGGGTTTTGTACTCTCGTAATTTTATCGACTTTAGCATGACAAAAAATAAAGACAAATAGAAAACACCATGCTGAAATAGAAGACTAGTGAACATGCTCGGTAGCTGAGCTTCTTGGAGGATACCGCTTTTTTAAGTGTGATGCGAATTTTTTTTCTTTTTTTAAGTAGCGCAATATTGAAAAAATTGTAGAAATACTGTGTTTAAATCATGGAGCACACATTATTGTTTTCTCTATTTCTTTTAGACAGATTCTTCTCAAATGTAATTAAGTAGATTATTATCAATTAATCTCGTATGACATTATTAAAAACATATTGGTTGTTATTAGTACTATTTCTTATATTTTGTTGTAAAGATTTGTTTCCATTTTATAATTCAGAAACATAACCAATATAATCCTAATATGTGTGTGTGTGTGAGTGGTAAAAAGTGCGTACACCCAATTTTTGATCAAGCTGAAAATGTGAACAATTATTTGTTTTTCTTGACAAAACAAGATTATTTTTACAAATTTTACTCTAATAATTACTTAACAAAAAAACATTTTTTTGGCATCTCAAACAGCGAAAAGAAATGGTACTTAATTTATGTGATAGTATTAGTTAAATAAAAGTCCTTGATTCTGTGTAGGTCTCTGCTTTAAAGTTTGAAGCTAACACAAGATAAATGTAAAACCTACTTTATAAGTGATTCGCTGGCAAAGTGGTTAGTGTATTGACTTTATGAAGGTTTAGCCGATATATTCATATTCAGTTTGTTAACCTTTTCTTATATAAAAGCATTGAAACAGCGATCAACCTGATACCCCCCTTCTTTTTCTTTTTACATCTTTCTAACGGGTCCAAACAAGTGATTGTATAGCGTATGGAGATATCTAAAGCAGGAAATTGCGTTAAACACAAACAATAGGTAAATATATTTCTTATCGCAGAGATTTGATCGTGTTATTCTAGATCTATTACAAAATACTATAATTTCACTCAATGTACATACAAAACATCTTATTTTCAATTGTACTCACCAGACCGTTTAAATCCCTGGAAAATGTTGTATACATCAACAGTAGATCCCACGGAAAGTTGTTTAACCTGACACGCCTTTAAGCCAAAACGAAGAGACGGCGCATCTGCTAGGAACTGCTGTTTGCCGAGAATGTGGGGGTAATCGTATCTCATTCACAAGAACGATTAAAAAGGCTTGTATATGCTCTAGCAAGTAATCCTAGAAATCACCCAAAACGCCATCTGGGACCTTCACTTACATAAATCCGGAACTTTTATACAGATTGTATACGTTATTTTGTCATGCGCTATTTTGTCGAGTAATGTCTCTCTAATTTGTTAACATTATTATGTTGGCGGTATTTTGTCGGCCCACCAGCAATAAGACTACAAAATTGAGCTTTTAATACTTCAAAAACAGCCAGTGAAGAATTGTTGCTTAGGGGACTTAAACTTCCAGCTTGGAAGTCAGTAATTCGTGCATACATTTTTCAATGCAAATATAACTGATTATTGTATTTTAGGTCTCGATTTTATGCAGAGTTTTTGTTTTTCATTAACGTTGGAGGCGTAACTTTTATTTATTTTTTTTATTTCATATATTTGATGCTTTGCAATCGCTTTACGTGTTTTCTTACGCAGTCCTAGTCTGGGTAATATCCCTTTACTTTAAACATTTGATTGTAATTATATACCATCTATAGTACAATTGCGTTTGTTACAACACGTAGAAAATGACAAAAAAAAATAAATTTCGTTGTAAAATTCACGAAAAAAAGAAAATATCCGATGGTCTTAGGCAACCCCTGGCAAATAGTTATTCAACCCTCAATGGGGTCGCGAACCACAGGTTGAGAGCCCCTAATTTAAAATTGACTAAGCATCCATTCTAGAAGGTATGTTTCATGAGGAATCAGAGAAAATTGTTGGGATTTAGCTTTGGGATTTAAAAAATAAACTTAGGGAGAGAATTCAACATCATTCTTGTTAAGAATTAATCGAATGGAATTGAAAACGAAGGAGCCATCTACAGACTTGGTTAGTCAGAGCTTGTTAAGTTCACATACCTAGGCTACATTATAGCAAACGATGGAAATGCTTATCATGACGTAGCATACCGAATAGGAAAAGCATTTCTTTTCCTACTTCTACTACTACACAAAATACCAAGGTGTTATGATAAATAAAGAAACTTTTATGGAATCCCCATATTGATGAAACTATCAAAAAATCAAATAAAACATTAGAGTTGATTATGAGAAATTTCTATAAATAAATTAAGAACTTAAAACTAAAATGTAATTTAACTTTGGTTAGGCCAATAATAGAATATGCATCCTATGTTTTGGGACCCAACTCAAAAAAAAAAAATTATAAAACTGGAACAGACACAAAAAAGAGCAGTGAGATTCATAACAAACAAATATTCATATTTGACTAGAGTAACTCCTTTAGTGAAATCAATAAATTTAGAAAGCCTTCAGGACAGAAGACTCAAAAAAAAGTAGCAATTATACATAAAACACTGAATCAATAATCTTCAAATTCAAAAATAAAATTTAATAAAATACTTAGAAAGACACAAAGATAAAGGCACTTTCCTCGTCCGATATTCTAAGACAAATTTGTACAAAAGCTCCTTCTTCCCTGGAGCTAATAACGCATTGAATGATTTGCCTGAGCTAGCCAGGAAAACCAGTGACCTGGCAGAATTTAAGTCATTGATTAACATGCGTGACAACGCGTAGGACGTAATCATCTTCTTCTCTGAAGTAACGTCTGTAACATATAAGATAAGATTCAGTCAAAGTTTGTCAAAGGCTGGAAATTAATAATGTGTCACAAAATGTTAACTCTCGGTCGTGGATGAGATACAACATTTTCATTAAGATCTTTATTGGCAGACATTTTTCGTAAGGTCAGATAACGCAGTAATACAGTATGCGTCCAAGAGTCACTGGCATATATCAGTCTAAATGTTGTGTCTTGGGATATACCTTTGTCTTTTCATATTGTTTCGAACTTAGCAAGTGCTGCTGTGAACCGTGCAATTGTGCCAGAAGTTCAGATTTGGATTCCTCTTATCAGACGATAGCTCCGACGTATTCAAAACTACTTACACTTGTTAGCTATTTACCTCAAACACTGATGTCCCCTTTAAAGCCCTGCTGGATAATAGACATTAGTTTTTAGGCATTTATTTTACGTAAATATGACAGTAAATAGACATCAAGGTAACCCGCTAACTACTGGAAAAAAAAATACAACTTTTTGGCCATGTTACAAGGTCCTCGCACAAAAAAGTTTATTCAAGGAACAGTACCAGAAAAAAAAAGAATAAAAGGCAGACAGGGAAAGCGATGGGAAGACACCATAAAAGACTGGACAGCCTGTCATTGAAAAGGGTTCTATACAAGAACTGTTAGCACTGTCTACGGATGTAGGCTTAAAATTATTTCGGAAATTGTTAGATTAAATTAGTATTACACTGTAGAGAGATTTCTTTTAAACTGAGGGCCCTTTTATAAAAATAATATTATAAGACCTTTAACAATTTAATACATATTAGCATGCGGTCCTTTCGGTGGTCCAACCATCATGGGCGCCCGCAGGACGGTGCAAGCGGATGCTCTTGCATTACCCTGGATTCTGAGTAGTCAAATTCTAGCAATTTGTTTCAACCGACTAATTAATTAAAATCTAAGTAGCGACTAAACAAGTAGTGCCTCTACTAGTGACTGAAGTACAGTTGTAGTAGACTAGCTTTGGCTTATCAGACATTGATGGTTGACTCCTCAGAATTCTGGATAGCTAAATTTTACCAGTTTTAATATACACTTTATAATCAATTAACTTCTGAAAGGAAGCTACTTCATCTGTAGTGTTCAAATTAAAGTTAACTATAATAAGCTATTATTGTAAAAGTAATGCTTGTAATGAAGTACATTTGTAAAGATATGCTAATATTGTTACTAGAATAGGCAAATCTGTAGTACAAGTCCGAGCAGGTACGATTTATAATAGACTTTCAATTGTTTCCACTATAAAAGGTTGTCAAATATTCTATAGCATTATTATAGCATACTCCATTATTTTAACTGTCCATCTCACAAGGTCTCCGGAGCTCGGTGGCTGAGTGGTTAAGCGCTTCCAAACATGAGGTCCTGGGTTCAAATCTCGATGAAGACTTGGATTTTAAATTTTAGGACAGAGCATGTCCACGTGTTTTTAATCTCCTTACGTTCAGTAAAACAAATGCTGACAAGATAATCTTATGTTTTAGCAAAGCCTCTTTGTAGTTCGACTTAAGTTAATTACTTTGTCGTCTTGGCATTAGTGTTACCTATGGCGTTGATCCTATTAATTCATAAATACTGTCATCATAACCTTGGTAAATCTCTAGTGTTTGCGAGAAGATAATAATAAATTTACTACTTTTGTTAGCGGCCCCCGAATGGGGAAAAGACGCGATTAGTTATGTCTACGGCCTGTCTTTCCGTCTGTCTGTCTGTCTGTCTGTCCGTCCGTCCCGTTTAGATCTCAGAAAGTAGAAGAGAAATGAAAGTTGGACATCACAATAAATTAGATCATTCAAAGTTCTGATGCAACTGCTACTTTTTTTTTCTAAAAGCTCAAAATATAATTTTTAAAAATCATTTATGCAAGCAGTTTTTTAAAGAGAAAAACCTATTTAATATGCATTATATATCAGACCTAATTTAAGACAATTAATACTGTTATAAATTTCATTTTATTTCAAATTGTTGGTACTTATAAATGTTTACTCTCTAAGTAACTAACCAAAAAGAGGCAAAGAAAAGAGGCCTAATGCCTAAGGAGTACTGGGGCACTACAAAGGATCTGTTAACCTTCTATCTGCATTCTTATCTGTCATTTGTCTTTGCTATAATTTCATTCGGATGTTCTTTCTGAAAATATTGAAACCTGCCTGGGTGGACCAGTTTGGGGGGCCGATTTTAAGTTTGTGTTTCCACACAAACTGTCTTTTTAACCTTGTTTTACATAGTTATTATTACGTATTTTTCGCTCCTTCTTTTTTACTTCTTTGATAATTCTTTTGCATTTGATTCCAATCAACACATTTCTTCTCAGTTCAAATACTAATTGTGACTTGTGAAGGACTTCGTAGCAAAACCAACTCTAGATTATGTGACAACTCCATTTGACAAATAAGAATTCGTTTGTGACTGTACATGTCATCCTATAGGACTTCAAAAGTTGTTGTTGGTCCCTTTATAGATTCATCTGAATATATCCAAATTAACGCCTATCTCTATAAAAAAAATGCCTTAATCTTTTTGCATATCGTTTGGTGACGTCTACTGGAATCACTACACACGGATGAAGGATATTTTAAACAATGCTTTAGATCAGTGGCGTCACTAGGGTGGGTGTCACCCAGTGCGGTAAGATCAGGGTGTCACCCCCCCCCCCAGCGTTTCACTTCTTCTTCCTATTAAAAACTCTCGTTGTTTAGTTCTTTATTTTTGTGTGCACTAATACAGTTCATCCATTGCTGTTACAAAACGTTCAAATGAATATCGATTATATTTTTTCTCTGACATGTTATCGTTAATTATTACATGCATTAACATCTACGATTTTTAAATTAGAAGCTAATTAAACATCAAGTGAAAATGCTTTCCATGGTAAACATTAAATAGCTCTTAATTGAAACGTTTGAACATTATAGCCAAATATAGGGATAGTTTCCTGAGGACGACTAATGAAAAAATGCAACATTACAAAAAATATATTGATCGGTACAAAAACTTGAAGAGAAAATATTGTTTAATATTTAAAAGCTTACATTAACTTTAGAAATAAAAAATAAATTTCCTTTTCAGGATTTTAAATTTGAAAACTCACAAATAACTTTAAACTCAATATATTTTGCGACTTCGTTTTGAATGGACAGCATTGCTTTATTTTAAATTCGTTTTTCAAAAGTTATTAATAGTTGTTAATTAACTTTAGTTTTGCAAAGCTTCTTTTCACATGACGCCACGTAGACATGCAGTTAAAAAACAGTTAAAGGTTTAAATCAAAGGCTGGTAGAGATTCGTTGACGTCCTTCAAAACTTTGCTGCATTCTAGTATTCTTGCTTTGATATATCTTGTCTGGCTCAGTATAAAAGAGATTGATGCACTCAGCATTAAACTCATGTTTTCTATTTGAATAGTGAATCCTGCAACCTTTTTTTTGCATCGCTGCCTTGCAATACATAAGTTATTATTTCAGCACTGGGTCATATTTTGATAATATTTCCACAATCCATTATTTAATGAGAAGTCTTTTTCAATTCGCCACAATTTACCAACTTTTATTTTGCTAGAAACAATTCGATAGTAAGCAATCTATAAGTACAATATGTTACTCTGTTTTCCCATCAATATGTCATTCATAGGGATGACTTCCCTGTCAATTTTTTTAAGCTTAAGTCCGGCTTCCAAAATGCTCCAAATTTAAAAACCTGATAAATGTTATTCAGTCTTCTCGCGAGTTTCTCATTATGGACATTTTCACTGTTTAACATACAATAAAATCTTGCTATTGATTTTTTCCCCAGTAAGAAAACGTTTATTCAACAATTCTTATGCTTTACGATTTTGCTTCTGTCATATTTTTAATTTGGTATTTTTTTATTTTATTTTTTGGAAAATTGCATTTTTTTCCACTCGGGTGTCACCCTCTGTCGGATGTCACCCAGTGCGGACCGCACCCTCCACACACCTTAGTGATGCCACTGCTTTAGATTAATATTAGTGTGAGAGATATGTTCAATCATGACGCTCAAAGTGTTATCTTTAAAGAGAATAATATACATTTAAGACGCTGGTTTTCATACAGTCTTTGGGTGGCCCTATCGGCCCAATGGGGTACCAGCCCGCCGGGCATTTGCGCAAACGCCCATATAGAAAGTCCGCCCCTGCAATTAGATATCAGACAATTATAATTAAATTATAATGATACTTGTCTTTGAGTTCGAAGATTGATCAGCAATGCAGTACTACCTTTGGCTACGCAGCCACAGCTACGACATACATATTTTACCACTCCAGCACAGACATAACCATTATCCGTCTGTGGTAAAGTTAGATTTTTTCGCCACCTACGCAACTCTGTATGTCGACCACCTTTCGACTCAACAAAAAATAATTGCTTTTGGCTTACGTTCGTTCCCCCATATGGAATGTGTGCCCTGACCATCTTAACTGTTGGACGTAAGAACTCCCTCTACATTGTCCATAATGGCTTTCACATGTACATCTATCTTTTAGCTCACTAAAAAAAAGACTGGTTTTATGATACGTTCGTCCCCCATAAGGGGTACGTGCCCTACCCAACGTATCTGTCGGAACATAAGAAAATAGAATAGAAAATGGCGTGAAGCAGGGATGTGTACTTGCCCCTACCCTATTCGCTATCTTCTTTGGCGTAATGCTGGGTCAAATGAGGCAGCGATTGCATGAAGGCACTGCATCTGCTATCGTTCTGACGGCAATGTGTTTAATCTCCGACTTCTACTATCGCACACAAAAACAAAGGAAATGGTCATAACGTTGTTTCTCTATGAAAATGATTGCACCCTGCTAGCTCACAATGAAAATGACCTCCAGCCTCTTTCGGTCTATCTATAAACCTCGGGAAAACAGAAGTCATGTTCCAGAAGTCGCCCAATGAAACATACTCAGCTCCAAGGATCACAGTAAACGGACAGCCCCTTAACGTGGTATACAACTTCACGTATCTAGGTAGTATAGTGTCAAATGACGCCACACTTTCAAGGAAAGTTGATAACCGTCTGGCCAGGGCCAGTAGCACTTTTGGACGCCTTCAGGCGAGAGTTTGGAAGAACAAATCGCTCCGCCTACCTACAAAAACTAACGTCTACCAGGCTGTGGTTCTCTCAATCCTTCTATATGGCTTTGAGACATGGACACTATATTAAAACAGCTAAAACTTCTTTTGCGCTTTCACCAAAGATGCTTGCGCTCCATCATGGAAATACGATGGCAGGACCGCACTACAAACAGCGATGTCCTTGCGAACGCCGGTATGGACAGTATAGAGGGACTTCTTATGGTCCGACAGCTACGCTGGGCAGGGCATGTATCCCGTATGGGAGACGAGACGAACGTATGCCAAGGGCAGCCCTTTTTGATGAGCTAAAAGGTGATCGACGTAACAGAGGCGCCCCACGGAAACGCTTCAAAGACCAGCTTAGGCGTCAACTTTCCTTGGCTGACATAGAAGAGATACGAAAAATATTATTTTACCATTAAATGCGGCTTGAAAAGTTTAGGTGCAACGGCTACTTTTAGTTTTCTAAAAGCAAACCGTTTAATTTATAAAATTAATTATGCAAGCGATTTTTTAATAACAAAACACCAATTCTAAAACAATTACGTAAATGTAAGGGAGGAAATGTTACTATTAGAAATGCTCTCAAACCACAGATATCACGCGCATTTTTTAAATGAACTTTTAGTAGCGACTTTCGTGTACTAGCGTAAAGCCCGGTAATGACATGATTCTAAACTAATTTCTTAAACTTTTAAAAAAATCAGATAAAAAAAAATGTTTAGTGCCCCCATTAGAATGAAAGAAGCATATTTTTGTGCGTTTTGTCCGTTGGTTGGTCTGTTCGTCACGGTTACATAAAAATAAATCACACTAAAGGCTTTTGAAAATATGATTTTACCTTTACTGTTTATTCAGAAATATTGCGATAGTTTAAGTATCTATAATAGATTGTTCCGGATGTTTATTTCTAGATCTACATTGAAATGTAATAATGAACTACAACTAATCTTCTATTTTAAAATTTAATATTGCATTCATTCTATTGATTATCTGGGCTTTTTTTTTTATTTTACGTAAATGTAATCTAAATTACATCCAAATTATTAATAATAATAATTAATAAGATAGATATTAAGAGTGCTAAATCAGAAGCTTAGTTTATGTAGATCTACATCTCTACAGATCAATGCTGAAAGATTATTTAAAATCGCTAATGTGACATATTGTATATATCAGGCTATTTGTTTGTAACCAGTTTGTTTTTAAGTTAAGAGCAATGCCTTGTCGTGCGGTTAGTGTGTGGAACTTATTATCTCAACGCCCCCGGGTTATGTGTCTGTTTGTTTTACATGTTTGGAATGTTTCTTCAGAGTTAAAGATAGTTTAGTTTAGTTAAAGATAGAATTGAGCCAGGGACCAACGATAAATCCAAACTACAGTCTAGTGCGCAAACATCAAGATAAGGCAGGTTTATACCCTGCTCGCCATCCTCCGTCGTCCAGCGATAATTTAATTATTTTCAATTTAGAAGGAACATCCGAAACATCTTGCGAATAGACGGATCTGACAGGGATCCGACTCCGACGGGGGCCGCCTCTGAGTTTGTGTATCACACAAACTCTCTTTGTAATCTTGATTTTTTTTATTTTAAATAAATCTTATCTAAATTAGATCCAAATTATTATTAATAATAATTAATAAGATATATAATAAGAGTGTTAAAAATGGACTATTGGACAGAATATTTCAAGGTCATCTGTTACTGTGGCCAACGGTTGACGACGGTGTCATGTGGCCAGCACAACAACCAACGGTGTTTATATTACTCCAAATTGTCAGGTACCCATTATAAATGGGCGGACTCAGAGGCGCCAAAAATTTTCTTAATTAAAAATCCTAGTCTTCACCAGGATTTGAACCCAGGAAGTTAGCGTTTTACCGTATAATAACTATTTCTTATTGTTTAGATTGGTTTCATACCAAAAATATTTGGAACCCAAAGTGCCTGTTAAAGTTAGATCCTAATAATGGCAGATATAATAAAATAATTAATAAAACAAATAATTTGGCAGATATGCTTAGAATTTTGTTAATACTGACATTACTTCTTGTAAGACAATCTTTAATCAGTATGATAGATGATAATTATTTTCCCGTAATATTCTTTGATAAAGTCTAGGTGACAGTGGTAAAGCCTGTGATATTAAGTGCCACCAGTTCGATTCCTGAGAAATGTTGTTTTTTTTTAATTTTAAATAGACGTTAAATGGCAATAGTTGGAGGGGGGAGTTTTTTTTTCTTTGTTGTTGATACATAACATTCGCGTTAATGATCATTAATAAAGTAAAGTTCCCCTTTCAGACCGTGTGTTCTATAGGGCAGAGGATGTAAATTTCATCTGCTTGGTGGCCTACGGTTAACGAGGGTGTCATGGACCAGCACAACGACCAACCGCCTTTACTTTTCCCCAACTAATGTCAAGTACCCATTAGAACTGGGTGGATCCCAAAATTTAAAATCCCAGGATTCGAACCCGGGACTCCCGATTCAGATACCAAGCGCTTTACTGCTCTACCTATGTTAATAAAAACACATAATTATTAGAAAAATTACCCCCACAATGAAAAACAAGGTTCTAAAGGGGAACAAAACTTTCTCCCTCTAATACTTATCATGGCGGCTCAATGTTCTACAAGTTTTTTTCCCCACGTAAAGCTAACAAGTCTTACAAAACTAAGTAATAGCAGCGAATAAAGTTAAATAATGTTAGGAAAACAAACAACTAATGACTTAAATAGAATGTATCTAGTTAGTTAGGGTTTATTTAAAATGTATTGACAGTCTATTTGCACAGGAAACAAGGCGGCAACAAAAGATCATCAAAACATTATCGACCTCATTTGATTCTTATTTTTTTTACTCGCAGAACTTTTAAATATTTAATACTAGAGACAAAAAACCGTGAATATATGACGACATTTAGAATCAATGTTATCTCTTCGGTTCTTCTTTGTTTATGTCTTTAGAGTCAACAAGAATAATTACCACGAAACTAGCATGTGGCTATTATTACTATTTTATGCCCGAGGGTTCTCATAGTGTGTTCCATAAGATTTTCGAGGCCTGAGTAGGTGGTATATATAAAACATGCAAAGAGTACCTTGCAAAAATTATATCTCAGATAAGTAAATCACTTAAGTGGTTTGCTTAAACCAGTGGTCTTCAACCTTTTTTAACCCACCGCCCCCTTTTCGTATATTTTCTCTTTTAAAAATTTCCAGCGCCCCCCTAACGGACATATAATAGTAAAACAAAAAAAATTAAAAAATTCAGATGCTAAATTGTACTAAAAGAATATGTATTGATTTATATTTACATTGTAACTTACATATTGTTAATTAATCTTAAATTATTAGAAAAAAAATAGCTTACAGAATATAAATTCCAAAAGCTAAACTGATTGTCCTTAACTTTTTTTACATTAAAAATATCAATATTAAGGAAAACCAAGAAAATAATATACAAAAGCACAATAAGACCAGCAGCAAGCATGCAACTGAAACCCAGACTGAATACTTGGTAACGAACAATTCTTATGAAAATCCATACTGCTTTACAAGAAGAAACAGGGTGGAGGACACGCACTAACCATGTTATATTTCAATTGTATGAATACCCACCGATAGTGACAGAAAAAAAAGAACAGACTACGTTGGGCAGGTCACCTGGAAAGAATGCCAGATAACAGAGGAAAGAAAATTGTATACAGGCGAAAACCAAAAGGCTGGCGACCCAAAACCAGACCCTGAAAGCGATGGATTAATGATGTGGAGCCAGATCTGCAACAGCTTGGGGTAAGGGCGTGGAGACGAAAGGCTCAGGAGAGATCTGAATGGAGAGATGTGTTGAAGCAGGTCAAAGCCCTCCATGGGCTGTATCTGTGCCTCATATCATATCATTTTGTAACTCTACCATTTCTTCCTGCAAATCAACTTGAACATCGGTGATAGATGTTTCAAAAGGATTAATCATCCATGTTTCAATTTTTAAATTTATGACATCCTGGAAGCGAGTTGCCATTTCTTCCTTGAGCATTTTCAGGTGAGTAGCATAGATGTCAATGTCTTCAGGCAGTAAGTCATTAGTCATCAAAGCGAGTTCTGAGAGATTGTAAAATTCCTTTCTGGAAATATAGTGGTAAAAAAAAGATATTCAATTTCTCAATAAAAGAGACAATTATCTGCTTTGTATCGATAAGGGTTAACTTCTTTCCTTGCAGCTGCAAGTTCACTTCATTCATTTTACGATAGATCCCTGCCATGTAAAATAAATCTTTTTCAACCTTCTTCAAGTCATTGCAAACAGATAAATCTTCCTGTTGCTTGAAAAATTCCAAAATTGTATTGAAAAGTTCAGCAAAACGAGCAAGACAATTCCCTTTGGAAAGCCAGCGAACCTCAGTGTATAATAAGAGTTTAACATGTTGCTCAATATTTGTTTCACACAGCTGTTGAATGATGCGCTCATTTTTGGCATATGTTTTTAATTTATTTACAGTTTTTATAATCAGATTTAAAGATGAATGAAGTTGTGCGCTAAGTTGTTTAGCAAAAAGATGTTGCCTGTGAATCACACAGTGAATAATAAACATTTATGGATTTTCTTTTTTTCATAAAACTTATGAAGCCTTTGTGGCGTCCAACCATTAATGGTGCTCCATCACTTGCACAAGCTACTAAATTTTGCAAAGGTATTTCATTATTTCCAAAAAATGTTTTTACTAAGGTAAAAACAGACTCACCTTTTGTGTCACGGGTAACTTTTTCAGAAAAGATAAGCTCCTCATTAACACTGAAATCATCATCAAAATATCGCACATAACCAAATAATAATGAAGAATTATCAATCAATGTTGACTCATCTGTTTGAATAGTCGAGCGTTTTTTAAATTGCTCTTGAATAGTTTTGAAATACTCAATGTTCCTGAAGCCGACTTGGTTTCATCGCCTCATTAGAAAATGTTTTCATGCAAAGTACACAATGGAATACTTTTATCTTCAGGCGATTCTATGATACCCATGGAGAGATAATTTGCTGGATACTGGCGAGTTTTTTTCTTTGTCGACATTGTCAATGCTTTCACTGTAAAATGAACATTACATTCATTTATTTTAACGCTAGCTTTATTATTTAAACCAAATACAATAAACATTGTTTAATATTATTTATTATATAACTATGTTACTGTAGATATAATAAACTATAATTTAAAAAGCTTATTACCTTGTTTATTTATCAATCTACAAACTGTTTTACGCGCTTAAAACTGTGAGCAAAAATACACACTTTCTGCTGCAGTAAAAACAAAAATAGCAATTGGTTTTATAAATCATAGAAACAAGGAATTCCCGAACTCTAAAAATAAAATGATTATTCGTCTATATATACTTCGCCATTGCCGCTTTGAAGAAAATAAGCTACGCTGAAATGTTTTTTGATTTTTTTTCTTGTGTTTCTTCTCTGTGCAACCGATTGCCCCTTATGTGTCCAGCGCCCCCTTACCGCCCACTTTTGTGCCAATCGCCCTCGTACCGCCCCTTTGGCTTTCAGCGCCCCCCAAAATCTCGAAATCGCCCCCAAGGGGGCGATATCGCCCCCGTTGAAGAACACTGGCTTAAACCATTATAAACTATCTGAGTTTTGGTACAAGCTTGGAAAGTAAAAAAATTTTTGTATCATTCCCTTGATATCTTATAAGTCATTATTTCAGCACTGAATCATAACATAACATTTCATTATTCATTGACAAGACTTCTTCAATTCGCCACCTTATACCAACTTTTATTTGCTAGAAATAATATGATAGTAAGTGTAGCGACTCGTTTAAGCTCACTAAAATAACAACTCAGGTCCAAGCATTTAATACCTTTATTTTAACATTGTATCAGCAATTTTTTTTAGCTTAGCCCATCAAGCGCTAAAACATTACCACCACCCCTCCAATCCAACCCCTTCCTCTCTAGACACCGTCAGCACATTTTACTTTCCTAATATGACACGGACCACACTAGACACTTTACAAGAGTACACTCCCCTTTACCTATTTTTAACCCCTTTTGCATTCACTGGACCGATGTGGGCGAAGGCGGACTGAACCTCCTCTATCCCGCTCTAGGTAACACCGTCCCTAGCCGACCCCCACACCCCTTTTTCGGGAATGGCTGGTAACTTCAAATTCAACTCTTTTTATCAAAAGTCGCCAGATAGTGACCGCCACCTGGTTTGATTTCCAAATATTAATGTTATCTCCCTTGACGGAATACAGTATTTATTTTAGCTCCCTTTACTAATTATGAAATTAGTTTATAGTTTCTCTGCATCATTCTGAAGATTTCCTGCACGGAAAGCCATATACTCTACAGAGGTATCGATATGGCTAAACCGGTTTATGCATCATGTCGTTGCAGCTGTTATTTATAGGTAACCTACACTAGGTGGCCTATCGACTTAATACAACACTAATACCAGATTTGTTGGCACCATATCTGCAGATACCAGTCCAAGTAACAATACTAGCCACACACTCGTCACTAGCTTGACTGACAGTAACCGAGGCTGAGCTCTGCAGCTAAGATCTGTTGGATTGCACCCGGAGCCTGAATCCACGGAAGCCACCAGCATAAAGGGTCAGTACCAGCCACATTCGTCTCATCAGTGCAGCACCAGATTCAAAGCTATGTAACCAGCCTAATGACACTCAGACCACTTGGTTCTCAAGTTTTATGACGATAGACTTATACATGTAAATAAGCTAGATCCCACCCTAGCTACTGTGCAGCATTTCACCTTTTAATTATTTTACATCTTAGCATTTGTTGCCTGCAATTTATTCGCTATGCCTGTAGATGAATTTGTGCAAGTGTGGGTTCTCAAATTACAAAACCCCCTAGACACAGAAAACGTCCAAATTTAAATCCACCTTGCCACAGTCAGCAATCTATAAGGGAAAGATGATCCTCTGTTTTCGCATCTATACGTCAATCATAGAAATGACTTCCATGCCAATTTTTTTTTAGCCTAAGCCACTTGCAGATCCAGGCGGCGGTAGGGGCGATCGCCCTCCCCACTCGGCCGACCCTCCCCCCAAAGGGGAGGAGCGGACGAATTTTAGCAAAGAAATCAAACAATTTGTATACAATTTTATATTATGTCGTTCCCCTTTTAGCGGATCCAATACCAAAACTTTTTTTTTTATTTTTGTATTTTAGTTAAGAGATTACATAATGAAGTCACGACACCCCCATATAATTTAAATACAATCATTAGCAGTAATTATAAAAATGAGTGAGGATTAACTCTACCACACTCTCCCCTTTCAAAATGAGAAGATGACGTTTTAAAACAGAAATGTCAAACGTGGCGACAGAGTTTATGTAATTGCATACGAATTTATCTACGTTATTTTAAGTAAGACTTTGTTTTAGAAAATTTAGAATTAGTACGAAATTTTTCATTATGAAAGATTAACAATTGAGATAATTTATTAGCTTAAATATTATTTTTATAGTCGTTTTTTTTTCTAACCTTTACTCATAAGATAATTTTCTTTTGTATACAAAAAATTTGACAATAACTCACTTTATAGTTATATTCTAAAAAAGCAAAATAAAAAATTAGAGTAGTATTTACTTTGTTTACTTAGGTTCTCATTCCACTTCCGAAATGTTTTTTTAGAGCTTTGAATTATAGTTTTGAATAACAAAATATGGTTATCAACATGCTTATTGATCAAAATATATCACTTACAAAGGAGCTTTTTTCTGAAATATTATTTTATGATTCCTCTTTTTTTTTCGGTGGCGATCCTCAAAGTCTCACCTATGCAAGTATTTTTTTTTTCATAAAAATACACCACGTTTACAACTATTAACTATTAAAGACTCAAACACCCGAGGCTCTTTATTAGGGGAAACCACAGTTTACCATATTTTAAACAAATTTATGCAAACAATTGTAGATTTTTGACAAAATTTTTGTTTTTATTTTGAACTAGTCGACCGGCGGCATAGCATACGCCGCTATTTTCCAACTCCAATTTTCTGGATCTAATATTGGTATGGCTGCCAAAATGTTATTTAATCATTTCTATGTTTTATGATCATGCTTATTGTCGGGTTTAAGAGTTGTGTTAGTAACAACTGAACACACTTAAGGT
>JADKLZ010035263.1:24638-35493 GCA_021533235.1 Biomphalaria straminea
AAACCATTCCATGCTCTAATGGCACTAGGGAAGAAAGAGCATTTGTCACTTTCGCCGTGACTTGCCAAGGTAATCTTTACGACACTGGTCCTTGCCGAACAGGCGTGTATTGTCACTAGTCACTGTTGACCGCTCGTCCTGCGCTGGGCTGGGGCGAGTTGGAAAGGCTAAAACACACAGGTCTATGTCACCAGGTTTATATATATATATATATATATATATATTTATATTTGTGCATTGCACAAAACAAAACATTATAACCTACAAAAAAAGTATCTAATCCTAGCCTTGGCGTGAGCCTATTACGTAATGATTACAAAATTATCACTCAATATGTCCCTAGAGAGCCCTGCGCTCAATGGACTTTTAGTGGTGTCACGGTCTGCGGTCTTTTTCAATGCACCTACCAAAGATTTGGAACTCACTCCTCGTTGATCTCAGACAGACAACATGCTATACCACTGATAAAAAGAACATTAAGATCTATAAGTTTGAAACTTTTTAGATTAGTTTTTTATGTCTAATATTTGTGTATGTAATGTTATTACAGCGCCTTGAGCCTACATTTTGTTAACAGCGCTTTATTAATAAAATTATTATTATTATTATAATGTACTATTTATCTAGGTAATTTACACATCATCTTGGTAATGTGAAAATAAAATTTTTTCGCGCATTAACGGATACGGATTTCCCTAGTGAATGTGCACAATACATAGGTAATCTAAACATTAACGAAGTTGAGCACAGCTCACATACGCAGCACAAATGACCAGACCGTGGTATACAATGCGGCGTTGCTTATCCAAAACTTTCTATTGAGTCTATGAGATGATTGAAGAACAGAGAACTGTTGTGTGGTTGATAGTTCAACCAAATGTATTGCACATCTTACCATGAAATAAAAAAAAACACAAGTTGATTTCCATTAAAATAAGTCATTAAAAGACAGCCACTTTAAAAACGTCCCTAATGCCCACGTGCATGTTACAAATAAAATATAAATAGGTCTATTATTATGGTCTACTTAATTTCTTGAATTAATCTCTAAGTTAATTATGTCTCTGATCGTCGCCTTGCTATCACCTCGATTGTTTACATTCTCATTTTGTACTTCTCTATTCTAGTGAGTTGTTGTTTTTATCCATAAGCAACAAACTGTATGTATTTAGCAATTATTTATTTAGCAATCATTTTTCTTTTGCATTCTTAACGCTTGAAGACCTAATGAATAAACCGACAACCAACAATGTTGCTGCTATTGTGGGTGGAAGTATTGCCGCTTGTGTGGTAGTGGCAATAATTATTGTGGCTGTTTTTATTACCAGAAAATATGGTAAAAAAATAAATTAGTAGATATTTATAGTAAAATACATTTACACTATTGAAACAATATTTAGAGAATATTTAATAGAATATTCTACTTTTAAAGTACATTTTGACTAAATGCAATAAATAATACAACTTTTTTTTTCTTTTTAGAAATAATATGTAGGGAAAAACAATTGGAACAATCACCCAAGTATGTAATTTTCATTCTTGAAATTGATACTTTACTCTCTTTTAGTAATTAAAGAAAGTTAAACAAGAACAAATACAATTTTCCTTTATGAGGATGATTACTTTTATGTAAGAGAAATTATTCGGCTCTAAAAAAAAATATTTATACTTAATAGAGTAAAAAATATTTTTTTTTCTCTATGTCCCTATTTTAATTGCGTGATGAATATCAAGACTTGAAAACATAAAAAAACAAGATTACAAAGAGAGTTTGTGTGATACACAAACTCAGAGGCGGCCCCCGTCGGAGTCGGATCCCTGTCAGATCCGCTTTGATCTCTCAACGGACGGACAGACAGACAGACAGACAGGCCACACAAAACTAATATACATCTTCCGTGCTTTGATCTCTCAACGTTAGCCTTGTAAAGCCGATGTTCAAGGCAATTGCCACACTTGTTTTATGAGTTGATTACTTTACGAGTAAATACTGGTATGTTACTCGTATGTTGGAACAAAAAAAATGTGAAAACATGTGCAGTATATTAGATTATTAATTGTCTTAAAGTAGGTTTCATTTATATTGCATACTAATTAGGTTTTTTCTCTTTAAATACTGTTTGCATAAAATATTTTTAAAAATTAGATTTTGAGCTTTTAGAAAAAAAAAAGTAGCCGTTGCATCAGAACTTTGAATGCTCTATATTATCGTGATGTCAGATTTTCATTTTCTCTTCTACTTTCTGAGCACTAAACGGGACGGACGGACGGACAGACGGACAGACAGACAGACAGACAGACAGACGGACAGACAGGCCACACAAAACTAATAGCGTCTTTCCCCTTTCGGGGGCCGCTAAAAATTAGAAAACTGGATATTGTCAGAGATATAGTATTGAAGAAACTTGTGAAATGATATAGTATTGATAGCGTGTATCTAAAACTGTATAACTATTATTAATTTAATGCTTATTTTCACAAATTGATGCTAGCAGTGGAGCTAAAGATTTTTACATACCACGTTGTGTGAAATGTTCCTGGATATCTGTGTATATTTGTCTTTACTGCTGGCCAGAAATCAAACAGACGTTTGATGACCAGATTTTATTTTAAGATGATTGTATTTTTAAAAATTCTGTGGCCAATAAGCTGCAATAAGCTATCTTATTTCCAAAAAAGTACATATTTAAACTAGCAAATTTCTAGAAGATCGTAAAATCCGTTTTCGAAATCAATGTTAAACAAGGAAGGTTCTGTCCATTAATTTGCAATCTGAATAGAAGAGTTGTAATAATACTCATGCATTACATTGCATTTGATTTTATATTTATCAACAAACATTGTTCAGTATTTCAATTTTTATTTGACAGGGAGGTGCACACATATTCTGAACTTTCATGTAAGTTGTTTTCAATCTCATTTAAAAGTGTTCAGCTTTACTCAACATTGTTTTATGTCAGTTAAAGTGCACATCATTTCACCAAAATGTCAGTTAAAGTACACATCATTTCACCAATATGTCAGTTATAGTACACATCATTTCACCAATATGTCAGTTATAGTACACATCATTTCACCAATATTGTTTTAATTAATGCACTTTCATTTGCTTTTTAATAGCGATTCTTCCTTTTCTTAATTTTTAAAAAAACTTTTTAATATTAATATTTTACTCTCGTTTTAAGAGTACTTGAAGTTTTATATATTCTCTCAACCTGTTTCGTTGTTAAGCATAAGAACTAAAATTTAAAAAGAATTAGATTTTAAAATTTCAAAAAAAAAGGATTCTTTTTACCCAACCAATATATTGAACAATTTTAATGATATTAAAAATACCGCTGACAAAAAAAATTCGAAAAAAAAAAGTCAAAACACAATATTCATTGGAATTATCCGACAAATACTTACATACGTGAAAAATATTTTTGCTAATGTTAGCATTTTCTTTTGCATTACGTCTTGTGTATGGATTGCCCAAAAGAAAATCCGATGCCGAGGACAGATGCAGACGGCGAAAAAAAATCTAAATTGACCACCTACGGACAACGGTTACGCATTTGGGGCAAAATATGTAGGTCACAGCTGGGGCTGCGCATATACGGGAAATACTGCATTCCTCACTAATTTTCGGACCAGAAGACAAGATTTATTATACATTTCTCTCGAATTTAGATTTTTTAAATGTGTTTTTAAGTAAGAAGTAATAGCATGAAATAATAAACTCTGTTTCATTGGGTCTGCGTTAATCTTTTCAATCACATTGATGTAAAGCAATGAATTTATTTCAAACTAATCTGATAAACTATTTAAGATTGGCCTCATGAGTCACACTAGCCATTGAAAAGTTAAAAGAACGTCTATTGTGATGTCAAATGTTACAGACAGATATTTCTATACCAAATAACTAACAAGAAACAGCAATGTGATGGTCCATCAAAGTCACGCGAATTTCATATTGTGTCGCATAGAAAAAAAAAACGTTTGAGACTTTGTCTCAGAAATATTAGGCATTCCAACTAAATGTACCTCAAGAATTATGTTTCTATATTGCTTTCGCTAACAGGCTAATGTACTTTTTAGCGGCCCCCGAAATGGGAAAAGAAGCTATTAGTATTGTTTGAAATGTCTGTTCTTCTGCCCTTCCGTCCGTGCCGTTTCGTAAACTAGAAAAGATAGTAAAAATCATCATCATAATATTTTAGATTTTAGATCGTCAAAGTTCTGAAAGCGAAAACTCTAATGTTGTAATTAAATTACTTATGCAACTAGTCTTATCATAAAAATGCATCACGTTGACAACTATTTATTATTAATAGTAACAAGCACTGGAGGCTCCAAAGTAATCCAGATGACCATTGTTATGACATAATTAGGATTTAGTTATTTTGTTTTGGAAATGAGGGTAAAATTTTACTTAAGTGACGGAATGACGCGATGTATATTTTTTGTGATATTTATGATTTGATGAAGACAAGACGCTATTCTCACCTCTATAGGAATAAGAAGTATGTTTACGGACATAGCCGACATCTGACAGTTCTCTTTTGATTATTAAAAATTTTTGTTGATCAACATCAGCGTCGACTATCTCTATTGATTGTTGCGGCCTTTTACCGATGTTACTGAGGTAGTTTGAGAGTTACTTCCGGTTTGTTTCATTGTTTGGATTCTACACCGCGAAAGTGTCGCAACACCATCTACTATATTTTCAACATAATTATGTTAACGGTTTTGGAATGCTCATCAAAATTGTATTGAATCTGTACTGCAAAATTAGATAAGTTCTGTTATACTAACTACTACATGTAAACAAAAAGAAAATTAACTAATTTTAAAAAAGAGAAAAATCTATTTAGTATGCATATAAGTTGGACATAATTTAAAACAATTAAATCAGTAATTTTTCATATTCTCGCGTGAACTGCAGCATGGTAATGTACCGATAGAACACTCCACTAATGGTTTTATTTTTAAGGAAAAGTATTTTTTATTGAGGATTAAGACATTGTCCCTTTACAAAACCATTAGAACAATTAGATATTCATTTTAAGACATTAGTTAGGCCAGGTTCACATCTAACTTCACATTCACTTTCACCTATCCTTTGGTCTGTGGGCCGCTGTGGCACCACGAAAGGTCCGTCAACCCTTTTCTCCATTCTTCTCTGTCATGTGCCTTTGATAGAATTTCATTCTGATATTCTTTCTGAAAATATTGAAACTTGCCTTTTTACCTGCCTGAGTGGAAAACTCAGGGGGGGGGATTTGAGTTTTTTGTCTCCACACAAACTGTCTGTGTGCCCTTGTTCTGTTTTCATATCTTAATTCACACAAACTAAACAAATGTCAGGTTGGAGTACCATTGGTCAAAAATCTTATGACTTAAATGCTGCTTCACAAAATGCAAGTTGCTTTTTAACTGTACATGTAAAATGTAAATGGAAAATTTGGAAGTTAGTACTTTTTAAATTCTATTTTTTGTGCTCAAGCTTTGATACGATTTATGGCAATAAAATTGTTTCAAGTCAAAAACAATCAACGTTTTAAAATCTAACATCCATTAATTATTTAGAAAAAACAAATGTTATCCAAGTTGTTTGATTATTGTCTATTTTTTAAAGCATTTTCTGTTATAAAAACAATATTAAAAGTAATCAAAATTCAATATGTTAATGTTTTTAAATACAACATTATTATAGTTGACTTGCTGCTATGTTATACTTTGTCTTTTCACAGCATTAGTATATGTGTATATGTGTAAGCTATTTGAGACATTTCTTTTCTTAGTGTCAGAACAATTACAAGACAGACATCAATATGAATCTCCTTTTAGAAACACGAACGTTTCAACTAGTGAGTCATTGAACACAAGTGCAAAATATATGAACGTGAAAGGTAAAATAACATTCTATTATTTTATTATGGCAAACTGAATGGGATTAGTCTTTATAAGCAATTGATTCAATTTTTTGTTATTACAAAACTATCAAAAAAACATTTTTATTATGTTACACACTTAAGAACTTTATTTTTTGGTTCCAGCAGAACACAACGAAGCCAAACAAGGAAATTCTTCTCCTTACTGTAATACAGAAGATGTAAAATTAAACCAGCCAGTGCAAAAAACGTTTGTATTAATAGGTGAAAATATTTTTTCAAAAATTACATCTACGTTCAATAGTATCAGTTTACAACACTTTTACTAACGTTTTTAAGAAATGGTTATTGATTTTCGGAAAAATAAAAACCATATTGAAGAAATTCAGATTAACAACCAAACCATAGAAAAGGTACAAGTATATAAATATCTAGGTACATCTATCAACATCAAACTGATAAGAAATATATATTGTCAAAACTAAAACTCAACACGAAAATTCACTAGCAACATCTTAGAAAGCTAAGAAAAAATGGACATCGACAAAATAATAATGAAACATCAGCAGTCTAATAAACTTTGTCATCACCTGCCGGTATGGTAATACTTCACTGGCACAAAGACTAAATAGACGAATTAAAAAAAGCATCGTATATCACTCACTTTTCCAAGAAAGATGCTTTCCAAAACATAAGATCTGAACTAAAACCAAACCAAACCAAACCAAACCATTAGGACTAAAACAGAAGGATTTAAAAACTCCTTAACTCTTTCTCTCCGTAATTATTTACCACATTCTAGTGAAATCAACGATGGTATCGTCAGTTAGGAAGGAAAGAGTTAATCCCATTTTCGGTCAGAGTGTTACAAGATCAGCTGTCGTCATCGAGAAGTACATAGAAGTCAAATTTATAAAACGCTGGTTGTGTATATGTTTCGTGTGTGAATTTTAGAATTTTTCATCTATATTGTTTTTTCCAGAGGTTGTCAATTGTAATCAAGCTGAATTTCCATTTGATTGGATCAAAAAAAAATATCTTATCTTATCTTTATTTTATTTTCCAGAACCAGAAAGAAAAGATTCTCCATACGAAGAAATTGATAACATCTAATCAAACAATCAAAAAACATGACTACAATTAAGACTGTTTTATTGATCCTTATTGGAATTTAGTTGTGATTACAAGGATTCAATCCTTTTTAAATGAAAAGAAAAGAAATTCCATAAAATAAAACAGAAACAACACCCAGAGAAAACTCACAGACGTCTTAATCTTGTTCCCTAATCAAGAGTAACGTTGATACAGTCTGACAGATAATGGGGAAACGACATTTTGCCACGTTCAGTGCAAGCCCTAATGGAATGAAGTCGCCGACTTTTTGACGACTAGAAGTCAATTTCATGAAAAAATATATACATAAATTACGTGCATAAAAATAATAACATAACAGGTGGATAATATGACGTAAAATGGTATAGCTATTTATTCTTTGCTTAGTTTCCTATAATTATAGAATTGTTTGTTTTTCTGATTTGAACAAAGATGCAGAAATATGTAAACAAAAACACAATACATTTTTTCTTTACTTTATTTATGATATCTCAATTGTAAGTGAAAAAAAGCAATAGCCATATCCATTGAATTCTATATCCACCAAATGAAAAACGTGGGTTTTGATTAATGAAATAAAAAACTATTTACGTTCAAAATATCTGCTTTATCTGCAATATCAGCTATACATTCATTGTAATACATTTTCCCATATGATTTATTTCCACATTAAATTATTACACAGACCCAGCTGTCACCTATTTTGCCAAGACATAGGTATAACCATTATCCGCAGGTGGTTGATTTAGCTTTTCTTTTAGCCACCCATGTCTGTCCTCTGAAGCGGATTATCTTTTGTTCTCAAATGTGTACCCTGCGGCCTTTGTGAGTGACCTCCAGTTGTGTCTCTCTTAAGCCGCATGCTACCAGGTGCTCTCTTCTTTTGTCAGTTTAAACAAGTTAGCAATTTGGTCTTTGAAGCGTTTCCAAAAAAGACCTCTTTTTGAATACGTTCGTCCCCATTCCTGATACGTGCCCTGCTCAGCGTAGCTAACGGACCCTAAGAAGTCCCTCTTTACTGTCCATAGCGATGTTTGCAAAGAACATTGCTGTTTGCAGTGTTCTCTTACCACTGTATGTCCATCATGGTCTGCTTCAACACATCCTTCCATTTAGATCTCTCCCGGGCCTTTCGTCTCCACGCCCTAACTGCAGGCTGTTGCAGATCTACTTCCACATCATCAATCCATCGCATTCGGGGTCTGCCTTTGGTTTTTGCCGGTATACGATTTTCGCTCCTCTGTTATCTCACATTCTTTCAAGGTGACCTGCCCAACGTAGTCTGTTCTTTTTTATTTCGGTCACTATTGGTCGATCCTCATTCAATTGATATATCTCATGGTTAGTACGTGTCCTCCACCCTGTTTCAGCCTGTATGGCACCTTATATGTTCCTAAGAGTTTTTCATTCCCAATTATTAAGTACATTTGCAGATGTCTCAATATGCTGGTCTCATTTTCACATATTGCCTCTGGTATTATGGTGAATTTTCACCATAGCTTTAATTATTAATCAACTTGCATGTGCCGATATGAAAGTGTTTACCTAATTTTGTATGAAAGAAATTATTTTTATGTAAATTTTTTTTGGATATTTTTATACATGTTTTAATCATTGCCCTTTTACCAAGAAAATTATATTCTATTAAATAGAACTTCAAAGCATTTGTTTTGCGCAATGTTTTCTTTAATTTCATATTTCATCTGTTTTTATATTATTTTAAAATGCTTTTGTATAGCGCTATGAATCAATCTTTTGTGGATCAGTTGGATTGGGAGGGGGGAGGTGTATTTAGAAGAAGGTTTTCGTACTGCCAGTGCCCAGCAAACACAAGACTAAGAAGTCGAGCTTTAGAAGCCTTGATAGATAACTTGGTTGTTATTAACTCTAAGCTTCATATAAAATGTTTGTATAAAAAAAGAAAGAAATCTACATGGGAATGTAAGCTCCAGTGGTCTAACATATTGTTGTAAAACTTCTTTGGACTATTGTGTGTGTGTGTACTGTTATCTGGATTGTCTTTGTATTTTCTCTACAACTTCGGTTACAAAAAAAAATATTTTTAATTATATAGGAAATCTATTTGTCTTATATATTTTAACCACAAAACAGAATTTTATTAATGGAAACATCAACAACCTTTATGCTCTCAACAACTAAATGCAGCACAGGCCCATAAGACACATACACAAGTCTCGTATCGCTCTAGTTAACTTGTGCGGGGGGACTATGAAGGCTGGCAAAGA
Source organism: Biomphalaria straminea (assembly GCA_021533235.1). Classification (NCBI taxonomy): domain Eukaryota; kingdom Metazoa; phylum Mollusca; class Gastropoda; family Planorbidae; genus Biomphalaria; species Biomphalaria straminea. The sequence goes on from JADKLZ010035263.1 coordinate 33,874, forward strand.
GGAAGTAACTGGTTCTATGGTGTGTAAAGTAGTTTGACACTAGGCCGATAAAAGACCTTCTACCAGTACGTGTAGGCTATATAGACTTGAATATCAGCTTACTGTATCTTAAGTATCTGAACCAGGGGTCTCAAACTCAAATCAGCATATGGGCCGCAGTAGAAAGTGACAACAAGTCAGCGGGCAGCACCTCAAAAAAAGAAAATGTTTTTTCATTAAATATTACGAACACTTCTGTCACTGCAGTTCAATGCTAAAATAAAGTTTTCTTAATTATTAATTACATTTAGTGTAGTTTATTACACGTTCAGGTAGTTTAGTTAACTAAAATAAGTTGACGTTGTCTCTGTCACTAATAAAAAAGGATAAACTGTAGTTCCATCTGATCTTCCTCTGGAACGTTTTTCACGTCAACTGCAAACGGAGTAGCAACAAGAAAAAACTGTGGTGCGAGAGCAGTGAATTGCTGAAAACGATGTTCAAAATCTTCCAGTAGTCTGGAGAGGATGTCTGCGTAGTCTTTCAGGTGCTGTGGTTCAACCGTTATGCTCTGTAGAAAAGAGAAATGAGCCAGGTTTCCATCTGCCAGCTGAGTGGCCCACAAAGTCAGCTTGCATCTGAATGATTAGATGCGGTCAAACATCATGGTACTCAGCTGCTTTGTGATATGTAGTTGTGAAATGGCATTGAGATGTTGAGTGATGTCAGTAAGAAAAGCATGATCTGACAAAAACATTGAGTCACTGAGCTGAGGTATGTCTCTGTTTTTCATTGCCATAAACAATGCTATTTCCAGTCTCAGTTCAAAAAATCTCTGCAGCACTCTGCTTCTTCTATACATGACATTCCCTCAGTAGAACTCACTGGAACTTTTCTTCCAGGTGATAATTATTTGTTGTATATATCCTCTGGAGCTGAATTAGATTCAGCACTAGGGGTGAGCTGAGGGTATTAGTTCCAAGCTCTTGGCGTTTGGATGTGTGTATAATATTAATTTTTAGGTTAAAGAAACTAAGCAAATTTGCTTTCAAATTCAAAAATCAAAGAATCCAACCATTTGTCTAGTAATAAATTCAAATGGAAAATGACAAAACCTGTTTTCATTTGCTTGCCTGAAAAAATGGGAAAGTTTTGTTTGAAAAGATGCATATCCATTCCATGTGCAAGCTATCGATCAAATATTTTACTCAATATCCTGCCAGCGTATACTGAAGTAGTACTGAAAAACAGAATGTTTAGTTTCCATATCTTCATGTACTTATAGAAGCTGCTTGTCGTTAAGACCTCTAGCTATAATAATTTTGATCACTGAGATAATCGGTTCAATAACACTGGTCTGAGAGAAGAAAGCTGTAAAGAATCAGTTTTTTGAACCTAAAAATTAACATTAAACACGCGGCATGGCAAAGCTTTTTATATTAATTAATAATAACTTGTCTTTTGAGTCCCATGAATAATTTAAAGTGCAGTATTTTACATGGCTATTCAGTTCCAACTGTGACCTATTTATTGACATACCTAGCGCAGACATAGCCAATTTTTGTTCTCTTTTGGCAATCTACATCCATTCATCAAATTTCTATGGCTTTTAGTTTCTTCTCTCTCTCTCTCTCTCCCTCT
>JADKLZ010035273.1:0-13366 GCA_021533235.1 Biomphalaria straminea
AAATTTTATAAACTTTGAGTAATGTCAACCATGATAGAGAAAATGACGTAGATTGGATCTCCTTTAGGTGCACTGCCCAACAGGTCTATTATATCGTTTAGAAACTGTGGGTCGAAGTAAAGGGTTTTGTTTTTGTTTTCTTAAGAATTTATGTACTGCTTTAGACATTGTTGTTGTTACTTGTATCACCTAAACGATAATCTTCACGATAACCACTAAATGAAACGTTGTTGCATGCTAAAGTTAAAACTAGCATTCACTATGCGATGAATTACTTTCGTCAACTTCTTCAATGTGTCTACATGTCTACATCATTCACATACACCAGTCGTTCACGGTGTCTGGATGTTTGGTAAGCTTGTTGATGGAATTATATATAGTAGGTCTTTTTTTGACTATACTATACAATATATGCTGTACGCACATTCATGCATAGGGTTAGGGTGTTTACTGGGCGTTAGGGTTAGGGTTTGGAAAAAAATTGCCCCCCCCCCCCACTCCAAAGTTCTGGATCCGCTAGTGATCTCAGGTTATAAACCTAAGACTATAGAGACCCTCCGTACGACTTGCCAGTGCACATACCAGACGACAAAGCAGCCTTTCTGTCTAAGGAGTATCCATAAGGTGCGTTGGTCCCACCTCATACCAGACACATAGATCTTAAAGCTGTCCAACATGCACAGTATCAATGCGACAGTAAAAAGGTCCCAACTTCGATGGGTGGGACATGTAGTTCGCATGCCAGAGAAACGCCTTCTCTACGGGGAGCTGTGGGCAGGAAAGCGCTCCGAGGAGGCTCTCAAGAGCTTCTTCAAGGAATGCGATATCGACATTCACGGCTGCGAAGCGCTAGCTCTCGATTGCTCCTCATTGCGTGAAGCTGTAAGTCACGGAGTCTCAAGAAATGAAGCAAGAAGAGTGGCATGGGCGAAAGAACCTACAAAAAGCTGAGAGAAGAAGCAGGCCTATCTAAAACTGACCTAACCCAACCATGCCACGTGTGCGGCCGGCTTTTAAAGTGAGAATTGGACTTTACAGTCCCTAGGAAATTAGAAATGTGCTCATCTTCGACTACTATCAATTATCGCTATATCTTAAAAATTTGTATTAGGCCTATATAAACCTCCTTCCCAATTCAGTCGCAATATATAGGTAAAAATTCTACATCTTTAATATTTTCCTAAGTAACAAACAGAATATTCTGTGTTTTTTTTTCTTGTTCAATACCTATTGTAAGTCTAAATCTATATTTCTGGTAATAGAAAAAAAGCCTAAAAAAGGTAATAGTCTTACTATCAATGGTTTAATTAGCACAGAGGGGAAGAAGCAAAAGAAAGAATAAGAGTATAAGATCCAAACGTCACCACCAACGCACTGTCACCAGACTACAATAAAACTGATGAAAGCAGGCCCTTACAATGATTCTAGTTGAAAACACAGGTTAATGTTTGGAAGTTAATATAAAGTTTGATATGACGTGAAGGATCATTTAAAGAAACTTTAAAAAAAAAAGGCAGTTTAGAGCAGGCCACAATTGGTCATTAGTTATGGTACCAGGCGATATGAAAACCCTACGCGCTATTCAAGGTCATATTCAGAGTTGAAAACTCGTTAAGCTATTTGATATTTGGGGCCCCATATAAGTCCAGATATTTTATGTAACTACTAAATATTTCATAGAGGCCCAAGCTAGTTGTTATGTTGTAAAGAGGGACCCTGGCCCCATGGTTGTTTCACCATTGGGTGTGGGCCCCTAAATGGTCGTGGGCCCGGGTTCATTGAACCCCTTCGCGCCATGGATGCTACGCCACTGGATGGGATCTAACTATTTACATAAACAAGTCTATCATCATGAGATATGAGAACCAAGTGGTCTGAGTGTCATTAGGCTAGTTGCTTAGCTTTAGGTCCTGTGATGTTCTGGTGATTGGTGTGGCTGACGCTGTCTGCGGGTGGGCTGGCGTAATTGATCCAGGACTCAGGGGCAGTCCAACGGTTCGTAGCTACAGTGACGGGTCTCTGGCTAGCGATTGTTGGTCGGACTCTTGCACGTAGTAGGTAAGGCTGGTATCTTCAGATCTGGTGTCAGTAGTCTGGTATCAGCGTTACGCAGGTAGGTTCCACTTAGGAGTTGTCTATAGGTAAAAGCTGAAAAGATGCGTAGATCGGCTTAGCCATAATGATGACACTGGGAGGTAGACGCCTTTCCGTGAAGGACATCTTCATAATGTTATAAAGAAACCATAAACTAGTTTCACATATAGCAAGTGAGTTAATCAAATAAATGTTGCCTCCCATCAGGGGAGATAATAATAATAATGGAATAGTCCCACAAATGGAAATAACAAATAGTAATAAGCAATAATGTAATATCCTTGATGTATAGAAACTATAATTAGTTTCACAAATATCAAAGGGAGTTAATCAAATAAATATTGCATCTAATCAGGGGAGATAACAATAATGATAATGGAGGAGTCCCATAAAGGGAAATAACAAATAGTAATAAAATGTAATTACACCAGTCACAGTGAGATCATTATGTAGATCGCTTAGATAAATGAGTGGCAGGGGGAGGGAAGGATGGCCGATGGTCAGAGACCATGACGCTATTGTTTACATTTGAACAATAGAGCGAGCTTGAATGGAGAGCTGGCCCAATCAAGGGACTCAACTCTAGACAAGGTGACACGAGAAAGGGGAGATAATCCATGTCTCTTCTAAGCGCAGTGTCAGTGCGCCAGTAAAATTATCAAGGCGATCAACCGAGATAAGGAATAAACCAGGAGGCACAAATATACACATGGTTTTACCTAATTTAGATGATCTGGTCAAACTGGCAGACATAGTACATAAATAATTACGGCATTCCTTGAAACGGAATGAGCGTAAATACATACTTGGTAATACGACATGTTACATAAATATTATGATAGTTCCCGGTCAATGAATTTATAATAATATGAAGTGCTCGTGGCGAGCGGTAATTTATCAGCGATAATCAATAATAGCCAACGAGCTAAATACAAGTGGCAAGAATTACTAATAAATTCTAGTCCAGATAAAATGGATGACTTTGACTATTTAGTCGTACAAGTCATGACATAAAATATAATACATAAAGTGATCTACTTGCATAATCCAAGATAAGAAATACACAAATAGCCTATGTACACAAATATAATGCAGTAAATAAATGCACAGATATATAAATAAACACTAAGTAAAATGGTTATTTAAACACCTCAGAAAGCTAACATCAAATCCAAAGTAAGGAAATAAGAAATAAAAATAGCCCAGAGCTCAAACAGAGATGTGAATCTTTCTTCTCAGCTCTCCAGAATGAAAATGACACTAGGCTAAGAAATCCCGTCTCTTTCCCACGTTGATCAGGGGGCGGGGCCTCCAAGGTCTCTTGACTGCCCATCCTTAGGCAAAGAGATTATCGCTTGACCTTGTTAGTTTCCGGTAGATAGACACAACGCGTGGGCGCCATTGATAGACCCAGGCAGAAGCGTAGCAAGGTATCCTTGGGCCCGGGTTCAAAAATATGTTGGTGGGCCCCCTACCCCAAGTAAATCGAATGTGACAGAACAATTAAGGAATCTGAATGTATGGGTATGTTAACCAAAAGACATTCCAATACTTCTGCTTTATGTAGATATTCCTTCTCATTTTTCAACATTCATAACGCAGATTGCGCTATAATTCTAATTTTCCTCTAATTGGTGCAGCTACCATACGTTTTTTTTTCTTTGAGAAACACAAGCTGCTTTGGTACATCAAAACATCTTAATCTCATTGTTGTGAGAGCATCATTCCTTGATGACCACATTGTGGGCAAAAATATTTGAGTACATTATATACTTTGTTTTTCCTATTGGATTTAAGACGCGCCCATCTGAGATTGCTGTGAGCAAAAAACACAGGGCTGTAGATATCTGCAACGTTTTGAGCACAGATGACGGAATCATTTATAACCAAGTTTAAGCCATGGTTAGCATAATAAACATAATGCACGAGCGGCTTCTTTTGATGAAGACCACTGTAGGTCCTATTATCCACTTATATTGGAAGCACCATCATAACAATGTCATGAGGACTTCCGAGGACGCTGTTGTCCTAAATGAGTGTTTTACACTATTTCAAAGTATCTACTTCATTAGCTCGGACTCAAAAGTTTAAGATTCACAACTATTAAAATCCTTTTTTTTTTAATTCTTAGGAATCCTTCATTATTACCAATGACCTCTTAGTCAGCGCAATCACATTCTTCTATAAAAGGTCCAATGAATGATTTCTAAACAATCTCACTGGAGCAAAGAGTGGACATGGAGCACCGATTAAAGACAAGCAGGGCAAAACTTTGCTAACGACAGAAGAGCAGGATGCAAGATGGATCGAGCACTTTAAAGAGACCCTTAACCAACCTTCGCCAGACCTGACTTACACATTCAGGGACCCCTCTCCGGACAATGATCTCAAGGTCAAGACAGACCCAATAACTGCAGAGGAAGTTACCGTGGCCATTGCAGTGTTAAAGAACAACAAAGCACCAGGGCTGGACATGGTGTCAGCAGAAATGCTAAAACATGGAGGTCAGTGCATTGTTAACAGAATGACTGATCTCTTAAATCTCTGCTGGCGAACTTCAAAAGTCCCTGAGGACTGGCAAAAAGGAGTCATTGTAAAGCTTCCAAAAAAGGGCAACCTGGCAGATTGCAACAACTGGAGGGGAATTACTCTCCTCTCTGTCCCGGGCAAAGTTTTCAGCACTGTTTTGTTGAGACGGCTTCAACAGTCTGTAGATGAGAGGCTCAGAGAAGAACAAGCAGGATTCCGAAGAGGCAGATCTTGTGCAGAGCAGATTTTCGTTCTACGAAATATCATAGAACAAAGTCTTGAGTACCAACAACGGCTAACGATCAGTTTCGTAGACTTTAAGAAAGCATTTGATAGTGTCCACCGAGAATCACTATGGAAAATAGCTAGAGAATACGGCATCCCAGAAAAATTTGTCCAGATTCTACGACACCTATACAGTCAGTCTAGCTGCTGCATTAAAACAGAAGAAGGAACAACAGAGTTTTTTAGCATCGAGACAGGTGTGAGACAGGAGTGCATCTTATCTCCCTTCCTTTTCCTCCTAGCCATCGACTACATAATGAAGAAAGCAATGAACCAGACTGCCTTTGGTATTCCATGGTGTGAACAAAACCGAATGACGGACTTGGACTTCGCCGATGACGTTGCACTACTCGGGGCTACAAATAAAAGTATACAAGAAATGACGGAGAGCCTAGATAGAGAGGCACCCAAAATTGGCCTCCGCATAAACTTGGATAAGACAAAAATTTTGCGAGTGGGATATAAGGCAAGGGGTACCCCTGTTAGACTTGGCGAGTCAACACTTGAAGAGTTGGACAAGTTCACCTACCTTGGCAGCATCATAACAAATGATGGGGATGCATACCATGATATAGTGTGCCGAATAGGAAAGGCAGGGAGCATTTTCCAAAGGCTGCAGCCTATTTGGACAAGCCAAGCCATTGGACTCGAGACAAAAATACACCTTCTCAACACAATTGTCATTCCAACTGCAACATATGCATGTGAAACATGGAAGTCATCTGTCAAAATTGAGAAGAGACTAAATGTGGCTCAACAAAAATGGCTGAGACGGATTCTGAGAGTCAGTTACACAGATCGGGTCTCAAACAGGGAAATCCTATGCCGAACTGGGAGTCGAACACTCAGTGAGGTTGTGACAGAACGTCGCATGAGGTTTGCGGGACATGTTCTACGACAAAATGAACCACGCATACCAAGAACTGCAATGACATGGAGGCCAATACGAGGAAAACGCAAACAGGGACGTCCTCGTATAACTTGGCGTCAAACCTTCATGGAGGACCTCAGAACAGTGGACACCAGATGGGAGGAGGCTGCAGACATTGCCAATGACAGATCATTATGGAGACAGCTTGCCGCCCAATGCGCCGAACGGCGCGGGAGGACCTAAGTCTAAGTAAGGAATCCTTGGGCCTTAGGCCTCTTACTTGGGCATTCCTGCCTCTTTTGTGCGCTTTTCTTTTACATGTAATTTGTTATTTGTAAGTAATAATAGCAAAAACATACTTCATAGCTATTGAACCCATCAGAGACAGGAAATGATACTGGATTGCATATCTACGACTTAAGGATATTATTACCTAATTACATATTACATAATTTATTTTTGAATTACAAGAACGTTTGTTGCAGTAAAAAATATCTTTATATGACACATTATTTATACGGTACAGAAATAAAAGAAACGTATTACGCTTTGAGAAAATTGAATAATTAACATTGTTTCAAAATTTTAATTCGTGAATTAGTGTCATTCGTAAGTTCTCGCCTGGGCCCCAACTAGTCAAGAGTCATGGACTCAAGTGCAATGCGCTATTTTTGCTAGTCCACCGGCTGTGGGCCCCAAATGGTCGTGGGCCCGGGTTCATTGAACCCCTTCGCGCCATGGATGCTACGCCACTGGACCCAGGAAATGATCGGTATGTGTCTTTTGTTTCTCCAAGGTGGTCAAAGTACGTTTAGGAGGTTTGTCTAGGACAATAGGGATTGCCAGCGCGAGACGATCGAGACGATCATTGTTGTCGATTTGAAAGGGTCCTTTGAAGAGACCAGTCTCCCCCGAAAGGGTAGTAGTCGGCAGGATGTCCGATTAAGATCGGTACAGGTGTGCGTACTCTTATCAACTGTCTGGCGAGACACGTGTTAGCGTAAGAAATACAATGTGACAGCGATGTCTGGCGAGGCGGGGGGTTTGGAGGGGGGAGGGGTTTAGTGTGTTTTAACGCCATATGGGCTAAGTAAAGGAAATAAATATAAAAATACTAAAATAGATTAATTAAATGCTTAGGCCCGAGTGATACTTTGAGTGGGCGAAAAATATTTTTATCACAGGAATCCAAATGCAGCCTGTTTAATGACATAATTGATGGCTACAAGAAAGAGAAACGGGGATAAGATACACCATAATCTCATATATATACAGGGGCGTAACTAGGAATTTTCTATCGTTTGGGGGACCGGGGGGGGTCTTGACCTCTTCATGGCCCATGCATTTTGCGTAATAGTTAATTTTTAATGTAAAAAACTCTCATTGGGGGTGGGTGGATTTTCAAATTTTCCCCCCACCCTAGCTACGCCACTGTATATATATCGATGTTGAAGAATTCCACCGTCTGAGGTGAGACAACAGCTTGATTTGCTTTAGACATATCGCTGAATCTGAACAAATTGTTGCAAGATGCCTTACATTATTGCTATTTTCCAGAGTGATTCCGCTGGACGCCATCAAACTTTTTTTTTCAATCTACAAACTGAATTTTTGGTCCTTTGTTGGTATTCTAGGCTTTTTTTTTGACGAAGTTTCACAGGACGTAAACCTGTTCAGTGCTTGATTTGCCTTTTCGGAAGCAGCTGAGAAGATCTTTTCCGCAAAGGAAAAAATAGAGTTCTCACTTCTATAATTGTACAATTTTAATTTATACAATAATATTTGATAAAATATGAAAAACGACATTACAAAATATAATCGAAAACCATTTTTCGAATATACACAATTTATTAATTAGCTTAAAATTACAGTTTTATTGTTAAATATACACCCAGTCTTTTTTCTTTTGGGGGGGGGGGTTATATTTTCCTGTGGGGGCAGGGGTGACACCCCGAGCTTACCGCACCAGGTGACACCGACCCTAGTGACGCCACTGCACTAAAGTACGACAAGAAGCTGAAGTTTGTTTTGTCATACAAACATCATATAGTAACTAAACTAGTCGGGCCTACAAAAGGAAACAGCGACAGGCTCATGACCTTAAAGCTGCTATTATAAAAAGGAAAGAAACGCATTTTCATTGTTAGCTGTTACGCACCCACTATGGCCAAGCCGGATGAAGTCAAAGCATTGCTTTATGAAGAATTAAACTCCACTATACGTGATATACCAAAAACAGAAACGCTACTCATTCTCGGTAACTTCTGCCACAGAGTCGGCTCTTACGGTACTCTTACCATATCTTACAAAGGAGTCTTAGACAAATACAGGATAAGTCATTGCAACATACTATTAGGCCTACTAGTCCAGACCTTTGCTGAATACAAGCTACATATAGATCTAGCAAACGACAAAGCGAACTTCTGACTGCATCAAGTCATTAGCGCCTAATATATTAATACGCCATCATCATACAAATTAGTAGCTGACTCCATTCCCGCAGAGATCTACAAAAAGGTGGACTATGGTCCTGATTAAAGGACTTCAAAGTTTAAACTCTAAACACTCTTTGGCAACGCACCTAGCATTTTGAGCGTGTAATTTTTTTTATATAGAAGAGCTTTTTTTTTAGCTTCTAACTCCGCTGAAGGAGGGTTTAAACTCAAAACCCCTTTAATTCGCAACGCTCGTAGCATTTTGAGTGCGTAATTTGCTTTTTTTTTAAATATTGAAGATGGGGGGGGGGTTAACGTAAATTTCGGAGGGGTTTTTGACTCTTTCTCTCCATAATTATTTATCACATTCTGGTGGAATCAACGATGGTATAGTGAGTTCGGAGGGAAATCTTCTTAGCTATGCTCTAGGATTTTAAGAATTATCTTTTTTTTTTTTTGTTTTATAGAAGAGGGGGGGTGGTTTAGCTGCAAAACCCCCCGGTAGGGGATTTTAAACTTAAAAATACCCTTGGTTGCGCTGGGGCAAGTGATTGTTTAGTATTAAAATCTCACTAAAATAAACAAATTAAAACCAAAAATTAGTCACAAACTACGCCCATGATATTTATTCAGATATATAGAATATATATATATCTATATATTTGCAGAAAGTAACAGAGGTAGGAGTTAAAAGTTGGCAGCACAGGACACACGGAGATTAACTGACGTCACATTTCTTATTTAGATCTAGATTGTTATAAACAAAATGGCGGAAGCTACTCTGGAAAGGCAACCTAATACTTTCTTTTGCCATCAGTGTATGAGAGTAGTAGTTATAAATATTCCGGTAAATAAAGTTTTATTGCTAGAATCTAGATAAATGTTTCCTTTTAAGTTCTGATTTCACTTTATGGGTAGCCAGAGTCTAGATCTACTATCAGTATCACTATCACATCACTAGTGACTAGAATTTGACTAGATCTACAAATAGAAATACTAATTACTAATTTAAGTAATTACTATGAATCTATGTGTATGATCTATAAATAATAATTTTTATAATCTAATTTCTAATTAGTCTAATACTACTAATAGAATCTACTAGATCTATAATGTCTGTATTCATAATATTCATTATATTGTATATTCAAATATTCATAATCAATAGAAATAATAGAATAATTAGATCTAGACTAGAATTAGATTTTTATTAGATCTAGAATCTAGATTCTTCATTCTACTATAAAAAAAAAAATAACTAGAGTAAAGTGCGAAGTTCGAGCAGCCCAAATTTGTCGAGAGGTTCGAACGGTTCACTTTTTATTGCTAAAACGGTTTTATTTCATTGTTTACAGAGTTACTACTATATTGCTACTGCGCATGCGCCTTTTTTTTCACGTCTGCTACGTTTTGCTTCCTTTTCCTTGACTGGGCAAAGTTCATCGTCAAGACAAAGTTGAGAGGTATGAAATGTTTTTTTTTTATCATACAGTAAACAGCGGGAGGGGTCTTGGGCTTAGGGCTATTTTTAAATATGATGACTCATCAGCTTAAAGAGAATTCTATATTTGGCATACAGACATATCGGGAAACACTTTTGAAAACATAAAAATGTTTTGCATTGAGTGTGAAGTTATTTATTAGGGTTTTTCGAGCTTAATTACGGAACTATAGCGTGTTAGTAAGCTCGAACAACATATTTCTTATCTGTTTGTAATAATGTACAGGTGCTTTTTTATTATCAGGATTAATATTTTTTATTTAAAAGTTCAGATTAAATCAATATCTAAATGTAATTTTCTAAATACGTAGATCTAGATGTAGAATCTAATTTTTTTTTTTTTTTTTTTTTATTTTTTTTTTTTCTTTTTTTAAGATTTCTAAATTGGATACACTTGACCCATCGGCTACCATGAAGATGGCTAAAAGAAACAAAAGAAACAAAAAAGGAAAAAGAGTTGTTAGATATGATTACGACGTAGAGATTTTGAAAACTGCTATTGATGAATTAAAAGCAAAGAGAATGACTTTGAGACAGGCTTCTAAAACATTCCAAATACCTATGACCACCCTCCACGACAAGCTACACGGAAAACAACCTATCGTACCACAAATTACCCTGCTAACAAAAGAAGAAGAAAACAAACTATCCGAATGGCTGATTCAGATGGCTAGCTTAGGTTTTGGAAAAACGGGTGTAGAGGTTCGTGAGACTGTGAGGTTCATGATACGAGCTAGAAAAAATAATGAACAGATTGGTAGTGAAGATCAGGTACCACTTCCGCACCGTCAATGGCTATATGGCTTCCTTGCCAGGCATCCGGAACTTTCCCTACGATCAACCATGCAACTGGGTAAAGACAGAGCTACTGTGTCACCAGGGGCAGTGGAGTCATGGTTCAACAAGTTTCAACAGACCATAGAGGCCACTGACCCCACAATATTCACTAGCCCTGGGCGTATATTCAACGCTGATGAGACGGGATTCGCCTTCAACATTAAGACCCGTCAGGTTGTGGCAAGTAAAGGAACCAAAAATGTGTATAGTATCACATCCAACACCAGATCACAAGTATCCGTTCTAGCATGTTGCAGTGCAGCGGGGCAGTACATTCCACCAATGTTAATTTATCCATATAAGAGGATCCCCCATAAAAATTTGTTAGAGAAATTCCCTGAGGCCTTACTGCAAGTGTCAGATAATGGGTGGATAACTTCGGCAATTTTTTACTGTTGGCTCAGGGACATCTTTATACCATCTACAAATAATCTCCCCAAACCTATCATACTCCTTGTCGATGGCCACCCAAGTCACACATCTCTTCTTGAGACATCAGTTATTTGTTCTGAAAACAAAATAATCTTATACTGCTTGCTCCCACATGCCAGCCACATATTTCAGCCCCTCGACCAGGCATTTTTTGCAGCCATCAAATCTGCATGGAAAACTGCAGTTAAAAAACATGTTTCAAATGTTGGGGAGAGTGTTAACTTAGAAACATTTGCTGGAGTATTTAAGCCAGTGTGGGACAGTGTTACTACTCCAGAGTTAGCATTCAACAGTTTCAGAGCAGCCGGAATTTGTCCCTTCAACCCAGGCAAAGTAATAAGTTCCCCAAAACTTTGGCCAAGTAAAGTTTATTTGCCAGAAGAAAATGCAATTGAAACACCAGCTTATGAACCTTCATCCCCGGTCCAGGCAGAAATGTCTGTACCGGTACCTTCCATCGATGTCGAGGCCTGTTCTATTGAAGAATCAGCTGCACCCAACACACCTTCCACCCAGCAAAAAATCCAGTTATCGCCATCTCATACTGATGCTAACACATCTCTATTGCCTCGAGACATCTCTCTAGAACTCACGCCCTTAATATTTCCAGATCCCAAAGAAACGACTATAGACTCAACCAGTACATGTCTTGTTCAGCCAGAGTTGTCTTTAACACCAGTCCCACCTATAGCCTACCCAGTTAGTAAAGAGTCATCCGACTCACCATGTACATCACCAGTCGTTTGCCAGATGTCGACTTCTGAAGCTCCGCCAGAAAGCTCTATCTCCAGCCCTCTGGAATTCAATACTCAGCAAATAAATGCTTTGAAAGAACATTCACATTTCATATTTGATGAAATGACAAAATCTGAGTTCTCAATGTTTTTCACCAGACTTGAAGACCCACAAAACCATAGTTTTTCTGATTCGTATCATGAAACAAAATTTCAAAAATTTATTGCTCTGAATCGAGCCGTTGCGCATGCCTTTAGAAATCAACCAAAAGTCACGCCGCCCAAATCCACGCCACCCAAAGCCACATTATCTTATGAAGATATATTTAAAATACCTTCTTTTGTTAAATCAAGTAAGAAGAAGTCAAGGACTACTCCAACATTACCATGTGTAGTCAGTGGGGGGGATTACCAAAATGTTCTAAAAAGGAGAATCGATAAAAAAGATGAAAAACAAAGAAAGAAAAATGAAAACAAGATAAATCAAGAGGAAAAGAGAAAGAAACGAGAAGAAGAAAACAAGAAAAAGGAAGAAGAAAAGAAAGAGAAAAGAACAATGTTGACTGAGCAAAAGAAAATCCCTAAAGAAATAAAAAAAAAACAACGGAGCCAAGAAAAAGACAAGTGAAACAACCAAAGCAGGTCAGACGAACAACTGTAGGCAAAGACTGTTGCATAGAAGAAAATGAGGATCCATTGACAATAAAAGAAATGGACATAGAATTGGTAAAGGAGGGTAATGTGATGGTCGACGGTGTGAGCATTTTCAAGAATGAAAACTGCTTGGGGTGTAATACAAGGGACCGTGGGGACCTCTAGATTCTTTGTGACACTTGTGACTCTTGGTGGCACACCATCTGCACTCATAATGCCAAAGATTTGACAGCTGAAGAGTTGAAAACTTTTAAATTTGTGTGCAGCTGGTGTTGTTCTGGTCTTGCATAGTTACATTGAATTTAGAGGTTCCCTACATTCTGCTATGTATACAACTTTAATGTACAAAATGTATATACGCATTATGAAATGTAAAGAGATGTAACATAAATTTTACAAATTAATCTGTACATATCTTTTGTGTATTTTAAAATCTGTTATATTTAAATGTGTACATCATCTTTGTAAATAGTTTATTAATTAATTTATTGTAAATACTGTTAGTTATATTTTATATTTCAATAAATAAAATTTTAAAAATTAAAAAAAAAATGTAGTAAATAAATATGTATATATTTTATAAATTTTTTTTTTTTATTTTGTTTTTAATATCTCTAATTAATACCAATAGTACCAGAAGCTTTAAGATAGTTATGTTATACATTAAAAAAAAATGTCCACTAGCAATAACTATATATTCTAAATCATGAGAGAGAATGGAAGACCATATAATTATTGATCAAATGTATGAATGGATCAGGGCTGATTTCAAGCCTGTTACATCACTTACTCTTAGCTTGGGTCTCAAAAGAATGTTATAATCAATAGGAATGGACCCCCCCCACCCCTATTTCCCCCAAGTCCGCCGAGCATGGTAGAATAGTGGAATACTAGATACGCTCTGAGCGGGAAAGAGTATGAGGTCACCTATTACTCCTCCTTCACTTCCCCCCGCCCTTCTAAATCATTCTCCCAATAGAGGCTTTTTACGACT
>JADKLZ010035276.1:5076-18296 GCA_021533235.1 Biomphalaria straminea
GCATGTGTATTTATTTATTTATTTAAAGAGAATTGAGAAAATATAAGCAAAATAGGACTATTTATAAATATTATTTTAGGGTTCCCCTGTAAGATGAAAATATAGAGCAGTGATTCCCAAAGTGGTCCATATGGACCCCCAGGGGTCCACGAGGACTTCCAGGGGGTCCACGAAAGTGAAAAAAAGAATTGGGGGTCCACGACATCCTAATGGGGGTCCGCGAGAGTGGATCTCATTTAAGAAGAAATTGAGTTTAATATAAATCTCACATTAATGGAATCACCTATTATATCATACAAGAAATATACATTTTTATACGTTATTATAGCTAGGCCATTAAATATTTTATACATTATCATGTAATGACACCATGAAACCACCTAAGCTGGAGGATCGTTGGAGACCTGATAAGATTTGAAAAACTATTGAACACTCCATGATAAAGTTGAGAAAAGATCTACAATTGACAAAATATTTGCTTTCAAATTTTAAGGAAAATATTTATAATGGTTTGCTGTGTCTTAAAAATATCTTGCAAAATTATGAAATGACATACAATTGGCGAAAAAAATGAATGACATAGCCAACCGCTGAAGTTTTTAAAACTATTTTGTACACAAACCTGCATCTGATATTTGCTAAGAATCTTCTAAGCAACAAATAGTTTAAAGGTCTTTATATGAACCGAGTTGTGCCTGTCATGAAGCATTTTTTGGGCACATGTTCGTTTATTTATGGATAAAGAAATTCACGACTAAATTTCCTTTTGTGAAAACTGATAATTGACAATGAAGTCAAACACATTTGATGTTTTGAAGGAATCGTTCGAAGAAAAAGCAAACCCTGTAACTATTATATCAGTAGCAACAAATGGAGCAGTATTAGATCTTTATTGCAGGAATATCTTCAATTTGTTATCAACGCAGTTATGAGAAACTTATTTGAGCAATTACTTGCTCAAATGTGAAGAGAAAATGACAAGAACATTCATCAGTTAAATCACAAAGCACCAGGAGAGGACTAAATTACAGCAAAACTAATTCTCATCACAAAGGAGTGCATGATCTATGTGTGAAAAATTGTTTTATTTAATTTAATAACTATATTTGCATAGTGTAGTTTTGTCTAGTTATAACTTTAACAAAAAGAAATGTAGACTGTACAGCGTTAAGTATTGGAAATTGAACTTCATTACTTCCTTGTCAAACAAGAGAGTGTTATTGTGCCATTTTTTATGATGCCGTGCTCCTATTTCATAAAACTCATTAGTTATAATGATCTTAATTTGTAAATTATTTTTTCTCCATTGGGCCATTCAATAAGTATTCCAGCTCCTTCGTTTGTGGTGGCTTTCTGAGAAGAATCTATGAAAACTCTGTTAGGGCAATGGTATTGTAGAAGAGTTCACTAAATTCTTGAGCTCTGTTGGAATATAGCTAAATATTTCTTTCTTTTAATGTAAGTCTTCGCAAACAACATATTTCTGCAAACAATATATTTCTCTATACAGCTGGCCGAGTCAACCTTGTCTGGTAATGATGTATTTTTTTTTGTTAGTGGCTCCCGAAAGGGCAAAAGACGCTATTACTTTTGTGTGTCCTGTCTGTCCGTCCGTCCCGTTTAGATCACAGAAATTAGAAGAGAAAATGAGAATCAGACATCACAATAATTTAGAACATTCAAGGTTCTGATGCAACGGCTACTTTTTTCTTTTCTAAAAGCTCAAAATCTAATTTTTTAAAAATATTTTATGCAAGCAGTATTTAAAGAGAAAAAACATTATCAGTATGCAATATAAATGAGACCTAATTTAAGACAATTAATAATGTTATAAACTGCCTTGTATTCCACGTTTCATTATGTTCCAATAGAAGAGTATTTACTAAGTTACCAGCTCATTAAAGAGGTGTGGCGGTTGCGTAGAACATAGGCTTTACAAGGCAAACGTTGAGAGATCAAAGCACGGAAGATGTATATTTTGACTGCTGGGGCACTACATATGATCTGTCAATTATCTTTGATATAATTTCATTCGGATGTTCTTTCTGAAAATATTGAAACCTGCCTGGGTGGACCACTTCAGGGCCGGTTTTAAGTTTGTGTTTCCACACAAACTGTCTTTGTAACCTTGTTCAAATTATTATGTCTCAAGAAATCCACGAAAAACAGCTCTTTGTGAAACCTATTACTAAAACAACAAATCTCAGTATGAACAATAATCTCCGTAGCAATGGAAGTCGAGCTTGAAAATCTTTAAAAACAAAAAGTTTCCAATGTGTTTAGTGATAGTAAACGATACATATTAACTGTTACATAATGGGTTTAAATTTCAATTTTGTTAATAAATTTATTGTAAAAAAGTGAATTGAACTTAAAATGTAGATTTAAATTACTTTTTCACTCCTCATTTCTAAGGTTGGAAATTATTTAAACAAAATGTGTAATTTGAAATTGATGAATTTTCAAAAATTCAATATAACTTAAACAGGGGGTCCACGGAAAACCAGAAAACATGTCAAGGGGTCCACGAGACAAAAAAGTTTGGGAACCACTGATATAGAGTAAGGGTGAAGTGTTTTCCTGGTCACATGACAGCCAAATTAACTTAAATTAAATTACATCATCTCAGATTCTCAAAGGAAATTATTTACATGTGAATGGTAAAATCAGCTATTAGTTTTGTGTTTACATTCTGTACGCCAGTCATTCTAGTATATACGGATTTATAAAACTTAAACAACCACTATGGAAAAAGCCTAATTTATTAAATCTTGCCGTCTACAAAAGTAGGTCTTATAAAAGCGAATTGAATGTTCAAATCTTTTCTCATACACATGGGCCATAGTAAAAACTAAATTGAAATAGGTTGTATACCATTTACCAAAACTATTTAATTAGTTTATTTAATGTTTTACTGTTCTTTAATGTAAATGGTAAGTAAAAGAACAACTATCATTTAGTAATAAACAAGGTTACAAAGACAGCTCGTGTGAAAACACAAACTCAAATTTGGCCCCCGAAGTGGTCCACCTAGAATTTTCACCAAGATTCGAAGACGGGACTTCCAGTTCCAAGTGTTTTACTACTGAGCCACAACATCTCCAAATATTCATTTAACGTACACTTAAATTTTTAAAAAAATATTTAATAATCCATACATTAAAAACTACGAAGTTATTACATTGTAATAATGAGAAACTAAAAAAACATTTATTTGTGTAACAAGACCAAACTACCAGACAACACGAAAAAAAAATCATTAACTTCTTTGAGCTATAATTGTGTACAGACAACAAGACTTTTCTCGCACATAAAAATAATTATATCCATTGTCAATTGTCATACAAAAATACATTCTGTTATACCAAAGCGCGAATCTATGAATGAAGCTTGATTTAGTAATGAAGAAGCTTGTGAACGTTTTAATAAGAATTACTTCCCTTTTAAGTTTTTCATTGAAAAGTGGAGTAATTTTTTGAAAAATCTGCTTGCATATATAATTTTAAATGTTAGAACAGACAGGCCGCACAAATCTAATAGCATCTTTTCCCATTTCGGGTGCCGTTAAAAATGCATTACTATTCTTCAGTTTTATACTAAAATTTGTTAGTTTAATTAATCAAGAAGCCTTTTATTTTTACAGGAAAGTAAATTTTGACAAGGAGCTGAGTCAAAAGAGTTGGTCATTAAAGAAAAGAAACACAATATAAATAAGAACTAGGATATCAGGTATAGTGAACTTCTCAAAACATTTGTTTAAAAAAATGAGCAAGCTTTGATTATAACTATATTTGAAATACATAAAGCTTCGTAAGGAAAGACATTATTCAAAAACAATGACAATACTCTTTAAACTCCATTTTGTAAATGAAAAGACACATGACGGATATGTCATTTGTCACACTCATAGTTTCTAAGGGAAAACATCATAGTAATTATAAGCTGGGCTCACGCGTTGATGTCTAAGTCATCTTCTTGGTATATGTATTAAAATTGTTCAAAGAATTTAATCTATGAGTCATAGGAAGAAACTATTCTAAGTCGACACAGCTCACTAATAACGGAGATGACTGAACATCACCCATACATAGCAAATAAATTACAATTACTATCCATACCTCATAGTTTCAAAGCTGGCGTAAAGTGGCGTTATGTATTTTTTTATACAAAAGATGTACAAATAAATATGTCAAGCAACAAGTCATTACCACCGATAAATATGCATATATATAGAGAGAAATCTATAAGCATGTCATTGTGACAAGTAGGTCAAAGATGGTGGCCGTTTAGGTGTCTAGGGGGTTTAGATAATTTGAGGACCTTAACTTGCACATAAACTAACAGGCACAGCGTTATAAATGCAGGCAACAAATACTTTTTATGTAAAACATATGTACAGTTTAATAATGAGAATGAAAATAAGTAAAAGGTAGAATGCTGTACAGTGTTAGGGCGGGACCTAATTATTCACATAAATGGGACTATCATCATAAGATATGAGAACCAAGTGGTCTAAGTGTCATTAGGCTGGTTGCTTAGCTTTAAGTCCTATGCTGCTCTGACAAGACTGGTTTGGCTGATGCTGAGTTGTCTGTGGGTGGGCTGGCGTTATCGATCCTAGCGCACGGGACAGTCCAACTATACGTAGCTGCAGGGACGGGTCTCTAGCTGCGATTGTTGATCGGACTCTTCTGAGTAGTAAGTAAGGCTGGTATCCTCAGATCTGGTGTCAGCAGACTGGTAACAGCGTTACGAAGCAATGGGCTTTAAGTAGATGGAGCCTGTAATAAAAGCTGCAACGAGATGCGTAGATCGTCTTAGCCATAATGATGACACTGGGAGGTAGACGCCTTTCCATGAAGGACATCTTCAGAATATTACATAGAAACTATAGACTAGATTCACAATAGTAAGGGGAGTTAATCTAATAAAATATTACATCTCATCAGGGGAGACAATAATATAATTAATAAAATAGTGAAGTCTCAAAAAGGGAGACAACCGATAGTAATGTAATAATGATGCGAAGGAACTATAACTTAGTTTCACAAACATCAAGGGAGCTAACCCATGAAAATCGCATTCTATAAGGGGAGACTACAATAAATGTAGGGTCTCCTAAAGGAGGATAAATAGTAAACAGTGATGTATACCGGCCAAGGTGAGATCATCACGAGTAGCTAAGATAACGAGATGAAAGGGGAAGGGGGGGGAGATGGCTGACGGTCAGTGACCAGGTGGCTATTGTTTACATCTGGCCTGTGGCCTGAACAATAGAGTGCGTTTGAATGGAGACAGCGCCCGGTCAAGGGACACGATCTCTTGGAGTCAAAATTCAATACAAGGGGAAATAATTCAAGTCTATCCTGAGTGCAGGGTCAGTGCGCCAATTAAAATCAAGGCGATCAACCGAGATAAGTTATTAATTGGATAAGATAAATAAGATAATGTATACATGGTTTTACCTAAGTAATTAGTCTGGCCAACAGGCCGATAAATAGAATATAGTACATAAATAATTACGGCATTCCTTGTCACGAAATGAGCGTAGAATATACTTGGTAATAAAACATGCTACATAAATATTATGATAGTTCCCGGTCAAGGAATTTATCAATAGTGGAAATAGAGCTCGAGCTGAGCGATGATTTATCAACGTTAAATAATAGTGGCTTAACAGCTAAACACATGTGGCAAGAATTGTTATAAATTCTAGTCCAGATAAAGTGGATGACTTTGACTATTTAGTTGTACAAGTCATGTTAATAAAATATGATACATAAAGTGACTACTTACATACTCCAAGATAAGAATTATACAAATATGTACACAAATATAATGCACTAAATAAATGCACAGATATATAAATACACATAGTAAGTAAGAGGTTACTAAAACACTTTACATAAGCTTACCACCAATCCAATAGTAATGAAAAGATATGAAATGAATATAGTAAGCGAAAGCTCGTAAAGCTCAACACAGAGAGGTGTATCTTTTCTCTCAGCCCCTCAGAATGAGAATGACAAGAAAATAGGAAATTATATCTCTTCTACACGCGTGGGCCAGGAGGTGGAGCACCCAAGGTGTTTAGGTTGTCTGACGTGCCTGGGAGAAGATTATCGCTTGACCTTGCCGCCCGTTTCATGTATGGACTTAGGGATGGGCCCTTATCGAATGACGATAGTCTCGTGTCCCTTTGTATCCCAATATGGTCGGGCGACAGAGACTATTTATCTTACGCGACAGGGATTAGCTGCGCGATAAAGTGCTTGTTGTCGATTTGAAAAAAGGTCCATTTGAATTGACCCGTGCCCGAAAGGAGGGGGGTGTGGCAGGATGTTATGTCAAGATATTTAGAGGCGTGTTTATTCTTGTCGACAAAGAATGTGCTAGACGTGTGTCCGTTTAAGAAAGTACAGCGTGACACGGATGCCTAGAGAAAAAGGGGGTGGTGGTAGTAGTTTTAGATAGCCATAAGGGCTAAGCTGAGATAATAAAATAAGATAGCAAAAATAAATTAGTTAAATGCCTAGACCGAGTGATACCTTAAGTGGGCGAAATTTATTTTTGTCACAGTCATATACAATAGTTATTTAGTAGGAACATTAATTCTAATGGTCAAGAACATATACGTTTATTGAAGTAGTCCCCCTTGTGCTTTTTTTTTATTTGTAACAATATGGCGACAGCTAGGAATACAGTGTTTAACCATGGTTTAGCCAAGGAACTATACTAAAGGAACGCGGACTTCAAAAACAGGACTTTGTGCACCCTGTCTGCGCACCCTATACTCTATTTCAAAAAGAATTACAGTGACAAAGAAGCATTCTATGCGTTGAACGAGCGCGATTTACCCGTGTTGATTAGAAAATGATTTTTAGCTCTTTATAAACGATTTCTTAAAAAATTCATCCATTTAGTTGAATAGCTTCTTTTTCCAACCCTAATAATTTGGCATTGTCTATCATCTTTTTAACAGATCTACATTTAAATTTCGACACTGTATTGAATTATTGTCTTTTAAATGGATATCCGAACAAAAATAGAACTAAGCCCGGTCGACACAGTAGAACAAAATAAGAAATATGGTGACAACAATAATGGAATACGAGTCGGAAGGGGACACTACTTTGTGCATGACCAAAAATA
This sequence comes from Biomphalaria straminea, assembly GCA_021533235.1. Taxonomy (NCBI): domain Eukaryota; kingdom Metazoa; phylum Mollusca; class Gastropoda; family Planorbidae; genus Biomphalaria; species Biomphalaria straminea. The sequence goes on from JADKLZ010035276.1 coordinate 12,229, forward strand.
ACGGGTCAACTATTAACCCTTTACAACCACAGTAGATCTCTGAAAAAAAAAGTCTAACTACTTAATATTTCTCAAATAGTGGGTATTATACCTTTAGAGTTAAATAAAAGAGGCTACTAAACTAAATAGATCTGGAACTACATATAAGGCAGCTATATTAACATTATGGATGTGAATTATCATACCTGGGAAGAAATTCCAGAAGGGAATGGCGCCGAAGGCACTGTTTCTCCCATTGGTCAACAGAAAGGCTTTTATCCGTCAACCAGGCATGGACATAGGGGCTCTTCACCCCCTCTCCTGTCTGAGGGCTCCCAACGGTAGGCAGCCATAGTGGGCCAGGCCCGGCTGTGCCATGTACACTGCGGTTCCGCCCCCGTTCCTGGACCCCACCCGCTATAGGTGGCCGGAGACGGTTCCGCTGCGGGGAGTTTATCTCATATTCCTATAATGTTACCGCCACTGTTCCGTGCGAGGACCGCCACTCCAGCTAATCCGATCACTGATGACGATCCATTTCTGGAACGGTGTGGCGGACTTTTGGACTTGGTGTGCAGGTCCTTTTTCCATCCTAGCCCCAATGGAGAGAAAAAAAAAAAGAAAAGCTCCACCAGGGCGCCCTGCTAAGGCCTGGTTCGCTACTCGTATTTAGCCTATCTAGGTCCACTCCTAGACGTTTCCACGGAGGCGCAACGCTGAGGCCAGTGGCGTAGCACCCATGGCGCGAAGGGGTTCAATGAACCCGGGCCCACGACCATTTAGGGGCCCACACCCGATTGTTAAACAACCATGGGTCCAGGGCCCCTCTATGCAACATATGAAGCTCTAGCTTAGGGCCTCTATGAAATACTTAGTAGTTACATACAATATCTGGACTCATAGCTTAAGGCCCTTTCAACTGTAAATACGACACTACATAGCGCGCAGGGATTTCATATCGCTTGGTCCCATGACTAGTTACCAATTGTGTTCTGTCCTACACTGCAATTTTGTAAAAACAAGATTACAAAAAGAGTTTGTGTGATACACAAACTCAGAGGCGGCCCCCGTCGGAGTCGGATCCCTGTCAGATGTTTCGGATGTTCCTTCAAAGTTGAAAATAACTTCTCGCTGGACGACGGAGGATGGCGAGCAGAGTATAAATCTGCCTTATCTTGATGCTTGCGCACAAGACTGTAGTTCGGATTTATCGTTGGTCCCTGGCTCAATTACTGAATGCTCCCATCCCCTCCTGTGGAAGGTTTGAAATAGGAAGTAAACTATCTTTAACTCTGAAGAAACAATCGAAACATGTAAAACAAACAAACACATAACACGGGAGCGTCGAGATAATCAGTTCAGCACGCTAACTGGTTACAAACTAATAGCCTGATATATACAATATATCACACGAGTGATTTTAAATAATCTTTCAGCATTGATCTGTAGAGATGTAGATGTACATAAACTAAACTTCTGTTTTAGCACTCTCAATATATATCTTATTAATTATTATTATTAATAATATGGATGTAATTTAGATAAAATTTAGGTAAAATTAAAATAAAAAGCCCAGATTATCAATAGAATGAATGCAATATTAAATTTAAATAGATTAGAAGATTAGTTTTAGTTTATTATAACATTTCAATGTAGATCTTTACATAAACATACGGAACAATACATATTTTAAACTATCGCAATAATTCTGAATGAACAGTAAATCATATTTTCAAAAGTCTTTAGTTTTTTAAATCATATTTTCAAAAGTCTTTAGTTTTTTTTATCTAACCGTAACGGACAGACCAACCAACAGTTAAAACGCACAAAAATATGCTTCTTTTATTCTAATGGGGGCAATAAAAAACATTTTTTCTTAAATCTGATTTTTAAAAAAGTTTAAGACATTAGTTTAGAATCATGTCATGGCCGGGCTTTACGCTAGTACACGAAAGTCGCTGCTAAAAGTTCATTTAAAAAAAAATATATCAAAGATAAACTACAGATCTTATTTAGTGCCCCAGCGGTCAAAAATATACATCTTCCGTGCTTTGATCTCTTAACGTTAACCTTGTAATACCGATGCTCAAGGCGACTGCCACACCTCATTTATGAGTTGATTACTTAAATAGTACATACTCATTAGTTGGAACAAAATGAAACGTGGAAGGCAGTGACATGTATAACATTATTAATTGTCTTAAATTAGGTTTCATTTATATTGCATACTAATTAGTTTTTTTCTCTTTAAATACTGCATACATAAAATATTTTAAAAAATTAGATTTTGAGCTTTTAGAAAAAAAAAAGTAGCGGTGCATCAGAACTTTGAATGATCTATATTATCGTGATGTCAGATTTTCATTTTCTCTTCTACTTTCTGAGCACTAAACGGGACGGATGGACAGACAGACAGTCAGACAGACGGACAGACAGGCCACACAAAACTAATAGCGTCTTTTCCCCTTTCGGGGGCCGCTAAAAATGGTTAAAAGAAAATTTATGAAAAAGAAACGTTTATGTCTAGATCTACATTGATTTGCTTATAATAAACTAAAACTAATCTTCTATTTTTAAATTTAATATTTCATTCTTTCTATTGATTATATGGGCTTTTTATTTTAATTTTACCTAAATTTTATCTAAATTACATCCACATTATTAATAATAATAAATATTAAGATATATATTAAGAGTGCTAAATCAGAAGTTTAGTTTACGTACATCTACATCTCTACAGATCAATGCTGAAAGATTATTTAAAATCGCTCGTGTGACATATTGTATATATCAGGCTATTAGTTTGGAACCAGTTAGCATGCTGAACTGATTATCTCGACGCTCCCGGGTTATGTGTCTGTTTGTTTTACATGTTTCGATTGTTTCTTCAGAGTTAAAGATAGTTTACTTCCTATTTCAAACATTCCACAGGAGGGGATGGGAGCATGCAGTAATTGAGAGAAGAAACAACGATTCATCCAAACTACAGTCTTGTGCGAAAACATCAAGATAAGGCAGGTTTATACCCTGCTCGCCATCCTCCGTCATTTAGCGAGAAGTTAATTATTTTCAGCTTTGAAGGAACATCCGAAACATCTTGCGAATAGGCGAATCTGACAGGGATCCGACTCGGACGGGGGCCGAGTCTAAGTTTGTGTATCACACAAACTCTCTTTGTAATCTTGTTGTTTCTTTTTGGTTTGAATCATTGTAAGGAACTGCTTTCATCGGGTTTATTGTAGGCCTAATATGGTGACTGTGCGTTGGTGGGGACGTTTCGATCCCATACTTCCTTCTTTCTTTTGTTTTTTTCTATCTATGTTAGTTAAGCCGTTGATAGTTAGTACTAATTTTTTCTACTTTTTATTAAGAAAAAATGTTTTATTTTCCATTACCAGAAGTCTAGATTTAGACTTAAAATAGGTATTATACAAGAAAAAGAAACACCATATTCTATTTGTTAGTTTGGAAAACATTACAAATGTTGAATTTTTAGCTACTTATATTGTGACTGTATTGGGGAAGATGTTTATAGGCTATAGCGATAATTGCATTTTTCAAAGGATAGTGTCTTTCACTTGAATGGCTACTTTGTCGTCTGGTATGTGCACTGGAAAGTCGTAAGCATTGTCTCAGATTTATACCTAGACACAGCACCAACGTTGTTTTTCAACCGAATCGTCAAAAATAAAAAGATAGGCCTAATTACTTAACAGACAACCTGAATGACTAAGAACGGTGGGTGATCTAAACAAAGAGCCGAAGCAGGACGTTTTGGCGCCGCCGTTTTGGCGACGCCTTTTTGGAGACGCCGTTTTGGCGCCAAGGTCGTTTTGGCGCCGCCGTTTTGGCGATAGGGACGTTTTGGCGCGAAGTACATTATGTACGTTTATTGTATTATTTCTTAAAAAAGAATTATATATATCTATGTTTTGCATAATTGTTTGTGTTAAGACATAATTTCTAGTCAAAATTATTAAGTTATCAAGACTTTTTTCGTTGGAGCGGGTGGTGGGGGGTAGAATATAAATTTTGTTTATCTCGTTATAAAATAGTAAAAAAGCCGTTTGTTATACATTTTTAAACACATATTTAAGCGAAAATAATTACATTTGTTGTTCGAGCAATTATTTTGATATCTGTTCCTAAAACCTTTTTATGTGAGCTATAACAAGTCCATTAATCAATGTGACTTATCATTTACTAAATGTAAATGTGTGTTTGTGTTTCATATCATTTTCTTTAATAAGCATTTTGGCTTGTGTTTGTGTGTTTATTAAGAGGCACACATGGAGGCATACTTTTATTTAAAAAAAAAGTTTTTTTTTAAGATATTACGTTAAAATTAAAAACAAAAACAAAATGAAACAATGCTTGACAAAAAATTGATGCAATTATTTATTTACATGAACATTGGTTTATTTCATGACTTACGCGTGAGAGAGGAAAGGGGTGGAGGAAAGAGTATACACAAGGCGTGAAATGTGAGCGGGAGGAGAAGGTGTCACAGGTAATGACCAGTCCCAATGAGATAATCGCCAGACGTATGACGCCAATGACCAGTGCTCGGTGCTAGTCTTATTTTCATTTGTTTAACTATACCTGCGTCAATGCGAGATGTGTCAACCAAATCACCCCTTCCAAATTTTCTCAAAACATATCTTTTCAAAGTATCTTAGAGATGTGAATTTGTATCTTTCTATTGTTGCCCCTAGTATTTTTTTTCCATTTGTGGATTCACGCTAGAGTTTGTACTGACCACATTCCGTGTCTTGATTTTTACTATGTGTGGAGTTATTGTCATTCTGCGTAATAAAGCTTTAGATGTAAATATGCTTTTTTTTTTGTTATATTAAAGTGTGACACTTAGTTAGTATTTATTCAGTATTAATTTCAAATAAACAAATATGTCTTTTAGAAAGACTTAGGAAAATGTCATCCATTACGATTAGCAGAACTCACATACAAAAACGGAAGAGGATAGCATGTCATTACCATTCAGGAATCTGACTTATTAATGGCCAATATTCATGAAAGAAGCAAAAATTTATATTACAAAAAACATAATAATCGCTGGACGGTGTAAGAATTCATACTATACATACAATATTATGGTACGGTGAAATAAACATTGTTATAAAAGCTACATGCTATATAAATTATCGTGAAATTATATCTCGCGCCAAAACGTCCCTATCGCCAAAACGGCTGGCGCCAAAACGTCTCGGGCCAAAACGGCGTCGCCAAAACGGCGGCGCCAAAACGTCACATACCCACAAAGAGCACATCAAAAAAGATGACAATTACTGACTGAAAGTAATTCATGGCATAGTAAATGATAGTTGTAACTTTAAAATGCAAGAACCTTTCATTTAGTGGTCATCGCAAAGTGTATCGTTTAGGGGACACAAGTAACAATAATATCTTAGCAGTACATAAATTCTCAAGAAAACAAAAACACAACGCTTTACTTTGACCCACAAATTCAAAATGAGATAATAGACTTGGGCAATGCAATTTTAGCAAATCATCTAAATGAGATCCAATCTGTGCCATTTTTCTCTATCATGGTTGACAGCACTTTAAGAGAATTTTTAAAAAATTATTAAATTTGCATTTTTTTCTGAAATTGTTTTGTGAGCTCCGATGAAGAACTACCCAAAGAAATTAGAGAAAATCACTAGTAAGATTTCATTTTTGTGAGAAACAGATATACGTAGGCTTGACTAAACAAATACTCTTAAGTAATACAATATTACCATTATTTCATTAAATTGCTTACAATGTCAAGGCAAGGATGGTTTTTGAATATGAGCGAACAGTACAACAGCATATAGTATAGCACGTTGTATACTAAGTATCTGACAGTCCGCTATAGCGCGTTGTAAACTAAGTGTCTGACAGTTCACTATAGCGCGTTCTAAATTTATGTCTGATAGTCCACTATAGCACGTTCTAAACTAAGTGTCTGACAGTCCACTATAGCGCGTTCTAAACTAAGTGTTTGACAGTCCACTATAGCGCGTTCTAAATTAAGTGTAGGACAGTCCACTATAGCGCGTTGTAAACTAAGTGTCTGACAGTCCACT
>JADKLZ010035279.1:0-11981 GCA_021533235.1 Biomphalaria straminea
AAAAAAAATCAAATCTTATTAGTACGCATATAAATTGGACATAATGTAACCGATTTTTTCCCTTTTGAGAATTTGAATAAGAGATTGACCCTTTACAAAACAATTAGACCAATTAGATAATCATTACAAGAAATCAGTTAGGCCAGGTTCACATCTAACTTCACATTCACTTTCACCTATCCTTTGGTCTGCTGGACCACTCTGATATATATGCCTATAGTCTAGCTTTACGACTTAGGGCCCCGCACATGACGCTCGCCCAGGGCCCCGCGCACTGCTAGGGCCGCCCCTGGATCTAATCCTGGTTAGCGCTAAGTTCTACAGTATTTAAGTATTACTTTGTTACCTGAAGTTTGCAAAGACACGTTCACAGTTAGATGGAGTGGAGATCTGACCTTAACCTTTTACAAACTAAAACAAATGACACTAGCTGCTTGGTTGAGCATGCATACTCGGCGCAGAGTGAATCAGTGAGAGGCATTTACAGTGCCAGTATTATCTTAAACTTGAACCTATTTGTACTCGAAATATAATTCAGATTGAACTTGGTTGAGTTTGTTTTTTGTTTTTTTTTTTGCTTAAAGGCAGCACGTCCACGTCCAAAGATAAAGAGATGAGAGCAAAGCTTTATACTAAATTTGGACTGCAAAAATAACTATGCGAACACATTGTGAACATTGACAACATGCTTCCAACAGTAAGGCTCTAGCAGCAAGAAGCGTATAGAGATGTACGCGTGACGACGAGATATAAGGGCTTTGAGCTCGCTGACTTTCTTATGTCGAGCATTACGCAGATAAACATTCCAAAACGTTCACAAAACACATAACTCCCCCCCCCCTCCTTTTTTTGTTTCTCTCACCTTGTCCCTTAGAAAACTTTAGTACGAATGTTAGGTGCAAATTGTTTTATTGTTACGATCATGCTCTTTCATTTTATTCTTGGACCAATAACAAAGACAAGTTTGACACTTTTAACAGCTTTAACCGTTGTTATGACTTTTTCCCTCTCAGTTGCCAACTTTTTCTCCCATTTCTAACACTAAGATACTACATTTTAAATCCATTTAAAGTCTACCGGCTCGTGAGCATAATTTCTTTTTCATAATGTCCATGCTGACAAAGTCTTACACCGGTCCACCCGTACTAAGTCACTTCCAATTAAATACTACAATAAACATCCCTATCAATCTGACTTCCATAAGTCCACATTCCTCCAGATGCGGATTTTTGTTTTGATTATATCAGAATTGCAATGGGAAATGTTTCGGTGCACATTTACATTACATAATATAAGACAACTATCAAAATGTACATTATAATAAAATGTGATAATAAAAAAAAATAACAATATCAAGGGTAACTGTGATATAGTATATAAAACTGCTAAGTACATCCTAGATAAAAGTAAATCAGAAAAGTTCATTTTATCTTTACGAAACAAACAAACTAAAGTATACATTACATTTATTTTTTTCAATTATAGCGAATTGAAATTAATTTGTGTCTATCACCATACGTCAGCAAAGCATAAATCCTCAGATATTCCCTGGAGTTTTCTGCTACGGTATTGTTGAAAGAATAGTCTGTCAGGGAGTTTCAAAAATATGTATTAAGCCCATGTCATGAAGTATTTAAAGAGTTTTCCAATCGATTGTCATCGCCTGGTTAGTTTACCTTTAATTTATAGGCCTTGCACTTGTAGCCTTGTGTTTCTCAATACACTATAGAATTGTGAAGTGTGTCTCCATTTCCAAAGTCTTGGCAAACAATGATCTTAGAGATCTAGAATAATCTAGATAGACACGTTTTTTTTTTAACCTTTTTACGTGGTTCATAGAACACATTTGTATTATGGATAGCATAGCGTTTCAACCGCGCCGATAACACTAGTTGCACAAACTGTATTGACACCGTTTGACATATTTGTTGACATTGGAACTAATTGAATGCTACTAAAGTTAGAAACAGATTGAATGACTTGTATTTATAAACACCACAGTCGGGTCTTAGATCATTTTTTTCTCCCTGTCTAGTGTAATGTTACTGAGTCCAAGGATTTTAATTACAGTCTATCCCAGCGCTTAGAGGCCGATGTTTATACGCTCGCCTACAATATAAAGGCTACTATTTTCACGTGTCGGCTTGCCTTTAAGTGTGGGTTGTTTCATTTGATCAGCTAGCTAGGATTAAAACTCAGGCTATGGTGGAGCATTTGAAAGATGAATACTATGAAATGTGTTGAACAATTTTGATTGAAATACTACTTTGTCACAAATCAATGTGAATGGCCACATCTCCTTAATGTTGTTGACCACTTGACCTACCTAGGCAGCACAGTGTCCAACGCTGCGTCACTGTCTCGCAAAGGCCATTGGCGTTTTGGTCGTCTCAAAAAGTATGATGGAATAGGTTTAGTTACCTAGCGCTACACATCAATGTTTCTAAAGCAGTGGTTCTCCCCACACTTTTTTGTATGGCTTCGAGACATGGGTGCTTGGGTGCTCTATCGAAGGCATTTAAGGCTACTCGAACGCTTCCATCAAAGTGCCTTCGCTTCGTGATAGGCCTAAGCTGGCAAGACTACATTACAAATAACTTTTCAGCTGGAGGCCGGTGTGGACAGTATAGAAGCACTAATTATCATTCGACAGCCTCGCTGGGTCGGACACTTACCCCGCATGGGAGACGACCGTATGCTTAAGGCGACCTTTTTTGGTGAGCTTAAAGAAGGACGGCGTAACAGAGGTGCCCCCTCGTAAGCGCTATAAAGGTCCACTCAGGCGCCATTTCGCCCTCACTATCTTAGAAGAAAGTAGCTGGCAGCAGATGGCCTCTGAAAGAGACAGTTGTTGGAGAGCTCTTACAAAAGCTGCTGGATAAACATTTGTGACTTAAATAAAAGCCGTTATTGAAGACAGGTGCAGACGACGGACGGAAAACTTAGACTGCCAGCGGACAACAGCTTTGTCTGCACAAGATTTAAACAAAAAATGTAGGTCGCAACTGGGTTTGCGTAGTCAAGTCAAACTCATTTTTAATCTTCGGAATCGAAGACATTGCCATTATAATTCTCCCACGGAGGAGAGTTGGGGGGTGATACTCATATTTAGGGGCTGATCCAATTCAACGTAAAATATACTTCAATCAGCTGGTCAAAGATATGTGTGGGGTAGCGTATTTCACTTTGTATCATTATAGTGTTAATAAAAGAGAGTGTGTTCAGTATATTTTTATAGTACGAAAGAAATGAGAGGGTGGTATAAAATAACCTCTGAACAAACAACACAACAAATCAACTATCTTTCATTTACTCGTGGGAACTAAGTGGCTATAAAATAATTGCAACAAAACAACTGCATGATTCAATCTATTTTTTTTTCTCTATCTTAATATATTGATTATCATTTTCTTTCCGCCCGTGTGATCTCAGCCTCGACGATCAATTCGAAGAGGTTCTCTTATTCTATCGCTCCATCTTTTGGGAGTGTGTGTGTGATGGGGCGCTTTTAACTTGGAAGCTGATCCAAAAATAAAAGATATTTGAAACAAAAAATTGGAACCATACTTCTACTCGCGCACCTACAAACCGCTAGAACGTTAACAAATATCAACCATTTCTGAGACACTGTTTATTGTGGTTTGAGTAATGTGTATAGCCTGATACCACGTCCAGTGTGGCTCAGAAGCTGTGTTAAGGCATCACTAACTGACCTGTTGATTTCTCTTTACAGAGTGTTTCGAAGAAAAATGGATGTCTTAAAAACCAATGTGTCAAAGTGGATAACTCGGATACTAGTTTACCTCAGGAAAAGGGAGAGAACAATAAGATGAAAAAGAAAAAAGTAAAAAAGGTAAGCTACTTTGTTATACTTAGATGTGTCAATATATGGCATTTGTCAGTGTGGATTTAAGGCTTTCTTCTACAAACTTGTATTATGTATTGTCGTAACTCTCACGTAATGTACGCGTCATTGTCTCATGATTTGAACAAGTTAGATACAGCAAATAAAGTGCGATTGGATACTCATAATACTGTAATTAGGCATCAACGTCTTAGTGTTGGAATAAAAAGGTGGAATTAGCTTCGATCAAATATAACTTGTTCAATACCTCATAGCATTTCCAGTCCATGTGTCACATATGCCATTCTGGGTTGATTTCTATATTGGTATTACACGAGAGTTATTTTTAGCTTTTCTTTGTCTTGATAGAAATTAAAATCTATTGGCTAGAAGTTGCATCAGTCGGTAAAAGAAATTTCTAGGAGTTGTATCAGTCACGTGACATAGAGACGTCTATGCGGTTGGTTGAGAGTATGAATTGAAAACGAGTCTGATGACAACTTCCGCCCAAAGTCGGTGATTGCGTGAGAATCAGTCTGTGCGTGAATGTCTTACTGAAAGGTTGTGTATTCTAACATCTCTAAGTTTTATTAAGAAAGAAGCCTTTGTTATGTTATCTTTTCATCTTGTTGATCTACTATTGTACATAAGCTGTACTTACGTTTTATTCAAATAAAGTTCCAGAGTTTCATTTTCTACAAAGAATCTTTTACAGTGAATTCTAGTTCGACAATAATTCAATTATTTTAATAGAAGATTTGAATCCCCGGCATCACAAGGACATTACATCATTCAACATTGAATTGACCTTGTGACACCATGCATATGATTACTACGAATAGGCCTAGACCTACTCTCAGCTTTACACGTCTAGTTACCAATGTATATATATTAATTATATACCATCGTCCACTCCCCTCCTCACTCCCACATGTTGTGTGAATGAGGATGTTTACACCTACGGTCTGACTATGTCTTACTATCGGCACTTAATTGCACTCCATAGAACCGCGACTCAGTTCTCAATTCTTGGTTGTCGCTCTCAGGCTTAGCTAGCACGTCCCGTCTGGTCCATTGTGCTGGTCTGGTACATTTACATTTTGGATCGTTTTGTCCAAGTTGATTTCTTTAGGGGTCAACGTTTTGATTTCTTAACATTGCCCAGAGGGAAGTGTACGCACTCCTTCCGAGATACAAAAGTTTCCAACAAAAACCCAGACACAGCAAGCAATTAAGTTATCTGGGTTTTCTGGTAGTCCTCCCATCCCCCCCAAAAAGTAAAAAAAAATTTGAAGGCCCAACCCCCCCCCCTCCAAGAGTGTATCTTAATGTATGTGTCAATAGAGTCCACACATGCTTGCCAAGGCATTAACATCTCGTCTCGAGAAGTGAACCATGGCCTTACATTGGCCTCCAACTCTAGGTACTAGGAAGCTCGCAATTGTACGCTTCGGAATGGACACCTCGAAACTCAACATTAGATGGTTACGTCGACATGTTATAGACTGTGTTCTTATCACAAAGACGTGTATTTTGTACATTCGTTTTTTCTAAAGTCCTGTATTTTGATTTTGCATTCACTGTGCTAGTTGTGTTTCTGTTACTTTCTGGCCATCCTTTAGCTCCGTTACCCTGAAACATTAAACTTGTGTAGCAATCTTTGCGTTAAGACTACTGCTGGTCTGATCTTTTTTAAAAAAATTATTTCAGATTTCTATTTTTAAAGTTTAACTTTAAAAAAAATTCTAATTACATTTTTTTTTTCTGGAAAAAAAAAATCAACAAAGCTATCCTTTAGTTCTTATCGGGGAAATAAAACATCTTGTGCTTTTTAGCCAGGTGGTACAATCCAGGACAAAAAATGAGAACGAAAATAAATGTAACGAAATTGTATAGTCTAGGTGTAGTAGTTGGAATCACAATATAGGAGGATTAGTTTTTCCTCCATCATTTTTTTTTTTAAATCGTATATGAACTCCTTTAGAATACGTTTACCGGGGATTCTTTAGATTTTCCCCCTTTTGTTTCGTTTTTTTTCTGCCCGTCATTTTCATTTCTCAACGACGACGCTATTTGAAACTCCACTCTCACCATTGTTTCCATCGTGCTCTCGCTTCTTCAGTTCTACTGATGGCGTACTCTTTGGCTTTTCTACTGAATGATTAATAGGTTCATAGAACAAGATGTTCTCAAGCTCGTATAATGTTTTATTGGAATTTGTCGTACGTGTGGCTCAATAGCATATGCCTATCTAAGGGGATAGAGTTCGAATCCATACTGTACCTTGACCAAACCTTCTCTGCTATACTCTTTCCTCCTGTCACAGCATTGTTTGAGAATCACTGTGACATAAGGTGACCCCCCACATGTCCACTAAAGAGTTGTGACCTAAAGTAATAAGCATGAAATATGCACTACACAAAGGTCATTAAAATAATATTCTTTTTACCAACGACTTCGTTATGCTCGAACTAGTGTAAGGATTACTCTTCAAAGCATGGAATTAAAGTTCGCACATTTACATGGTGACTAGTGGAGCATTTCATTGTATACGGTATTTGTTTTAATAGATATTGCAATATTTATGTATTTATAATGAACCATTACAATGATACTATGTATTATGTTTTATAAATCCAGTCTACCCATGGAGCCATCCACCATATATATCTTGTACCGTTATTCTGCAAAACTCTGTTCAGTGAGTTTGCATTCGTTCCCGATTTCTTGCTCTGTACTTCTATCAGCGTTGTCCATATCGTTGAGATCTTGGGAGCGCCATACACTCCAGATGTTTTCGTTTCTACATCTAGATCCAGGGCCATTACTTACTTTCATCTAGATACACCCTACAGTGTTCACCTTCCCCTACACCTAGATGCAAACCATATACACTGTGGTCAGTTTTCTCTTCCCCTCTTTATATTCTATGTCATTTTGTTTTTCAATTCACGTCTCGATGTACATGTCCATTTCCAAATGATTGCTGTTACTCTTTTTCTTCTTCCCCTCTTGTAATCAATGCCAGTGAACATGCTACATAATGAAACCAACACTGATCCTCTATGCGTCAAGTTTATTATCAGCTGACAGTAGCGCGGCCTCCAGTCGCAACGAGCCGCGGAGAAAGATTTTGTCCAGAAGAGAACTCTGCAATCTGTCTGGAGCCCCACGGGGTGTAATGGGTTGGTAGACATATGACGCGACAGTTTCTGCGTACTAGGCTGATCCGCCATCTTGTCTGTAAGATTACATTGGTTACCTTACTCTGACTATTGACGAGTTAGATCTAGAACTAATACAATCGGGTTTAAGTTTCCAAAACATAATCTCTAAACTTCTAGTGCATTAAAACAAAATGTCTAGCTACTGTTGAATAAAAGGGTGCTCAGATACTTCAGTAAACAAAAAAGGAATGAGATTTTTTTTAGCTTACAAGACTCTAACTTCTAACTCTATCTAGTCTAGTAACTAGTCCTAGGCTAGCGTTGAAGCGATTACTTCCAAAAGACTTCGCAATCAACAGAAAAGAATTTAATCTACCCCAAAATATGTTGAAGGGAAATCTTGGCTTTAAGTTTGGGGAAATCATTTTTAAAAAGTAAAATCTAATCTAGATTATTGTCAATCTAGAGCTTGAAGTCTATCACGTCTATCATAATCATACACTACACTACACGTAACACTATGTTGACTATGACATGACTGACATGAGTATGATTATGATACGAGTATTAGTAATATGTGTGTAGATCTGGCAGCCTATGTATATTATGTAGAATTTATATCGACTCAAGCTCTAGACTAGAACCATGATGCATATAGATTTGTATAGCCTATTAATTATTTATTATTATTAGATCTAACTCTAGATTAATGATACTGATGTGCACTATCGTACAGCTGTAAGTCTAGATCTACACTGTGGAGACACCTCTAGTGTATAAATCTAAAAATCTAAATCTAACTTACAACTTATATTTGTTCTACATGTTACTTTATAGTTTGTTTTTTTTAAAATTACTATTTAGATCAGTAGACCTACTAGACGTAGCCCTAGTAGATTTACCTATAAATCTACTTTTGACCTTAGCCATAGTGAAAGTGATACACTATCACTATTGTTGGAACTTGAAGTAGTTGGAGCATAGTGATATGAAATCTAGTCATTTTACTACTAGAATATAGTATTATATCTAGCATTCCAGACTAACATAGGCAGACATATAGGTTTCACCAGTCATAGGGGGAAGCACAAAAGCCAAGTGCAACACCCTCAGCCATGACGGACAAACTATTTATATAGTATTATCTAGTTAACATAAGATCTATCTACTATTATCCTGATATAATTAAATCCACTAAATTGTATTTTAAAGTGTTTTACATTTTGGAAGTTCCTCCCTAGTCCAAACCTTCCGCAGGAAAACAGGGGATGTGAATGGTCAGGGTTTGAACCTGGAACCATTGGCAAGTCTATCTCGCCAAATGCATGATCAGACAGACATCTTGATTTGAATTAATAACTGAGGTACTTTATATATCAATTTTTTTGTACAATAGATCTAGTTCTTGACATCCATTGTCATGCAAACAGTTACATAGAACAAGATTTTGATCTAGAAATATAATGGTTTATTTGAATAAACAAATTAACCTTTAAGACCTTACAATCTATAAGTCAGATGAAGTAAAGGTCACCTGTTTCTTTGGACCACGGTTAATGAGGATGTCTTGGCCAGCACAATAACCAACTGCCTTTTCCACAACTAATGTCAGATACAAATTAAACCTGGGTGGACTCAGAGGTATCCTAAAGATCCCGAAATTCAAAATAACAATCTTCCCCAAGATTTGAAACTGGGACTCTAGTGGAACCTCTTTTGAATGAATAGATTTACAATTTTCATATTAATAGATAAGATAATCTGGGACTCTAGTGGAACCTCTTTTGAATGAATAGAAATAGATCTACAATTTTCATATTAACAGATAAGATAATAATAATTAAAATACAAACAATTTTTTAATTCATCTTTTATTTCCACAAATAAATGAATGCATTACCAGTATATGATTTGAATAAATAAATAAAATAAATTGTTTTGTTTGTTTTGTAAAATGTTTTACATGTTACGGATGTTCCTTCAGAGTTGAAGATAGTTGCTTCCTAGTCCAAACCTCCCGCAGGACGACGGGGGATGGTAGCGGGCAGGGTTTGAACCCGGGACCATCGATAAATCGAAACGACAGTCCGGCGTGCAAACCGCTCGACCTAGCAGCATTAAATCACCTCAAGGTGTTGTCTCATTAATTCCTTTGAATTTTTATTTTTAGAAGTGATATTGTCCACTAGAGAATCAAATTTAACATAATTTTTTTGTTTTTTGATGCGGTGAAGTCAATCTCAGAAACCTTAGTTGGCAAACTTTTTAAAGCTTTGATGGAATCATCCAGTAAGATGACATGACAGTAACTGTCTTACACTCTTTTAGTCTGGTGTTGGCTCCAGCATAAATAAAGTGGCTGCCACATGAGTGCAGGACTCGCCAAGTCCAGCTATACCAGAGCAGTGAGCTGATAGAATAATATCATCTTGACTTATTACTATCCAGGGCTGCAATACCTTTTCTGCTAGAGTGTAGAACCTATTAAAAAAAAATAATTAAATACCTGTACATATCAAAACATTGGTCTCATATACATGTAAATACCTTTGAATATCAAGCTATATCGAATATGATAGAACAATATTTATAACTTACCTTTGCTAGTAAAACAGTATTTGGGCAGTTTGTGTGGTTTATAAGCCATAACATGTTGAACCCAACCATCTAGGAACTGGTTGTAAGATGCTAAACTCTCGTAAGCCTGTAGACATCAAGTAAAAATAGCGTTAGCATTTTAATAACAGGTATAGAGCTCTTATAACATAAAATAATTGGATGGATTTCGAAGCGTCCTAAAAATATAGAAATTCAAGCGATTCAGCCACAACCGCCAAAAGGTTTTGGGCTAAGATGTAATTAGTTTCAAATCTTAAGAAGCATCTGAGAGTTGTAAAAGAAAAACAGAACTATTATCAGATCAAGGACCATTGGATTAATCAACAAGTTAATAGACCTGATGAGCCTAGTCCTAGAAGAACTAAAAAATTAAAAAAAAAAGGTTTTCTACATCAAGATATAGATCTATATATCTATTAGATAAAAATTAAGCCTCATATCATATATGCTTAAAATTAGGCTTAAAATATACAGCAACAGAGAGATGTGGATTTTTGTATCTAGATTCTAGTCTAGATCTATAGTCTAGATGAGATCTAGGTTGACCTTGCCTTTAGAAGCCTAGTCACACTCAAATGTCTAATCTGAGACACCCTCCAGATTTTGTATATTTATATCTATAGATCTAGATTTAGTAGAGAATCTCATCTAGATCTATAATTCTATATATAATAGCCATATAATCTAGATCTAGAATACTCTAGGGACCTAGATTCATTGAAGGCTTCAGTTGACTAACTTAAATAAATTAAATAAATATATACTTTTATGCTAAATTTATATTATAGATCTAGAAATCTAGATTACTAGTTAGTAGATCTACTATCTATCTAGGTCTAACAATAAGTTGAATAAAATAAATCCACTCCTACCTTGAATTCGTCCGTTAACTTTGTCAACTTTGTGAGTGTGTTGGTCTGTAATTAGTGTAAGTTAAGCCAAGAACTTTCATTTGTCTTTCAGATTCAGTAGAACGATCTTTCTTTCTCTATCATATATTATAATTATCTATGATGACTATGTCACAGTATGAGTATGTCTCTGACTCAACTCAGTCTAACTCTAACTTAGTAACTATGACGACTATGTCATAGATCATATTAGATCTAATAATCTAATTATCTGGATAGCACATAAGGAGGGCAGCAAATCGTTTTCTTTATTACACTGGCTTGCTTTCAAAGTGTTAGGATCAATATTATTTATTTCTGAAAATATCTTTCAATGCTCGACTCATCCATGGTAAATGACTAAAAAGCCTTTGTTTATAGTGCATAGATACCAGATTTTACAGACAATATGTCTGCCGTGCTCTAATCACGTGACTATGTCTACCAACCCATTGTCCTGGTGTTAAATAAACCTTTTGTATTTAATATGTGGATAGATACCAGTCTAGATAATAGATCTAGATTTTAGAGTCTACTAGTGTTATTATAATAGTGTAGATTGTACATCTAATCAATTCTAATCTAAATCTATGTTAGATTTAATACTAGAAAAACTATGTAGAATGTTATTATTTATTGTTACAATGTAAATCTAATTTTTTTGTCTATTTTGTATTTATCTTTTAATCTAGTTGTTTTCTAGTTTTAGACTAGAGAAACTAGATCTAGTATTGAATTAGACATTCTAATTTTTAGAACTAGATATAGTATAGTCTAGAATCTTGTATAGTATACTAGCTTCTATATACTATAAAGACATTCACTCCTCTGAAAAACATCAACAAAGACCAAAACATTAGTGTTAATGATGGATGTCACTTGCTTTTAAAGGGCTGTTTTTTTTAAATTCTTACTATGAGCTTTTAAACATGAATGAATGGAAGGAAAAGCTGATGACAAGCTGGAAGTTTTAAATTCTAGAAACTGGCTGCAAAGTTGATAGAACATTGCGCTAATAATTATGTGAATGTCTACCCTGTAGAGTAACCCACTGAGTATTGGACAATTTGTTTAATGTTGGTCTGATCAGATCTGATCCTGTCTGATCATATCTAGTCCAATACAATTTTAAATAAAGTATATAATATGAATTATTATTTTTTTAATTTTATAAAAGTACTTAAAAATTTTTTTAAAATTATTTTGTTAGTGTTTTCCTTCAGTCTTAGAAAATATTTTATACCTGTCTATAGAGCATTTGTAGACTCTGGATAGAGGATAAATGTAAATTTATCATCTTGTATTTTACAGTTAATATTGCTTGAGTTGTAGCTGATTACTGTTGCTTGTTTGTTTCACATGTGATAAAAGTATTGAAGCAATGTACTCAGTGCATTATTAATGTTTCCCCTATGGTGTAAATCAGTCAGTGAATGGTAACTTTTAAATACAATATAGATT
>JADKLZ010035293.1:874-17193 GCA_021533235.1 Biomphalaria straminea
AATTACATACCAGCTCCAGCTGTCTAAAAGGGGATAATTCGAAATAAGCAGCTTGGTAAACATTAGATCTCATTGCGTGCTTTAGTAAACCTAACTACATGTACTAATAATACAAGCTAGTATCAACGCGCAGAGTTATCTTTGCATTATCCAAAATCCAAACCAATGGATACTTATCATGAAGCAGGTAATTAGTAGGCCTGATAGTATGGATAATCCCGATTATGCCTTGGTTAATTTTGACAACCTGTCAGCCTCTGCCTCTTACTTTTAGAACTTTTTTCAAATCTGCATGTTTCTTGATTATTTTAGCACGTGTCTTGATTACATATGGAATTTTCTTTATATACCATTGTTGCCCAGGGGCGTAGCTAGGAGTTCGGGGGCCCGGGGGGATCGACCTCTTTGGGTGCCCCTTGCATTTTGCCATTCGACATATGACATGACATAATGTACGCAAAAAATATATACGACCAAGATCAAATTGGTTCAGTATATCAGTAAACTTAAAAAAAAAAATATTATTAAGACTCTTTTAATAAATAATACCGTTGTTTATAAGCTAAATAATGCACACGTAACAAATCTCAATTCATATCGCTTCACGTCGACGTCGTGCATTCTGCGCAGCAAAGACATCTATAATATCATCTACATCGATACTTTCTAGTATTTGTGACTTCACTGACATTAAAGCCATGATAAGCCTTTCTTGCGTCATTGTGCTCCTGGGATAGTTTTTGATGATCTTGAGCTTTGAGATGACGCAATGGAAGTGGCCTGAGTTAGCGGTATTCGGAGGAGGTTGCAAGGTTTGAGCACACGTTATTACCATATGAAGCCCGTTTCCACAATATGTTTATTGTGGATCGTATTACTGGTTTGTTGATCAAAACTGCTCGTACATCAATGACATCATTGAAAAAGCGATTTGCTTTTCAATTCATCATACAAACATGAAAAAGTAACACAGTTTGTCATAAGTGTGTCATCCATCATTCAACAGGTGTCTTGGTTCAAGAAGAAGCCCAAGGGTATCCATTTTTCCAGCCTTTGAAATCTGTCCTTCATCCCCATTTGAAATCTGTCCAGCACATCTGTCGCAACACGTTTGAATTGCAGTTCTATTGACAGTCCTACATTAGAACTCAACTTTCCATTAAGTCTTTTCTTTATTCTGGTTGTTTTGATTACAGGGAATCCATATTATTCACTACCTTCTTTTGCTTTTTCGTTGGATTGGGTGATCAGTTTCGTCAGTTTCTCGTCATTTAGCAGAAAGCATGCTCGAGTGTAGAAATACTCCGATAAGCATCACAACTGCTGTTGAGTAGAAGACTCAGGGACATTAATCCAACTGATCCAAAACTATTGAAACCATCGGTAACTGAAAATTCAGAGACATTACTCAACGATCGACATATGAAAAGCAAAGTGAAATACGATGCAAAAGCAAGACTACTCTGTCGGAGAGAAAGTGAGAGTTCCTCTAGAACATACAATGCAGAAAGTAGTTCTCATAAAAAAGCATTCCTCACTCAGATCTTACATAATAAAGAAACAATGGGAAAACAAACAGAAGAAATCAACGCTTTTTGAATAAGGGTTTCGATCACGATATCTTTGGGTTCTATGATACCGATGAAGGCAATGAACAGTAAACTGTTAGAACAAACGAAACAGACAGTTATAGACCAACGTCTAGAGAGCCTGTTGTGCCAGTCAAGACAACCAGAAGTGGTCGAATAGTTAAAGTTCCTAGTAGATATCAGTTTAAGAACTTTAGTAGTAAGGATGTGATAATAAATTGAAAAGGAAGAATCTCTGGGGTTAATTTTGAAAAAAAAGGTGAATAATTCTGTAGATTAGCTAGATAAAGCAGACAGTTGAGGCCAAGCTTTCAGAGATGTAACATCGTACGTGGTAGTGATTGAGACTAGAGTGCTCCCGTTGTAAATTAAACAGTTATAATTCTTCATACGCCTGTTCGTTGTTCCCTCTATTTGTACAGTGTTGTTATTTATCTGCACGTTGAAGTCAATAACTCACAAGTAATCTAACGCGTACAAAAACACGCAGCACAAATTATACAGACGCAGATTAGACATACACCTCTACACTATTTAATTGAATTATGTTTACGTGAATTGCAGAAGCACTGAGTCCCCCAGATATTTATAACCCTACTGCTTCATCAAAATTTTACAAGACAGAATCCGCGACTTTTAGGATAACATGTAATGCTACAGGTTTACCTAAACCACGGTAAGTAATAATCCTTTTTCCCCCTGAAAATCCTAATTAATTTTTAGCGACCTCCGAAAAGGGAAAAGACGCTATTAGTTTTGTGTGGCCTGTCTGTCCGTCTGTCTGTCTGTCTGTCCGTCCGTCCCGTTTAGTGCTCAGAAAATAGAAGAGATAATGAAAATCTGACATCACGATAATATAGATCATTCAAAGTTCTGATGCAACGGCTACTTTTTTTTTTCTAAAAGCTCAAAATCTAATTTTTTAAAATATTTTATGCAAGCAGTACTTAAAGAAAAAAAACCTAATTAGTATGCAATATAAATGAAACCTAATTTAATACATTTAATAATCTAACATAATGCAAGTTTTACTTTGTTTTAACTTATGAGTATTCACTATTTAAGTAATTAACTCATTAAAGAGGTGTGGCAGTTGCCTTGAACATCAGCTTTACAAGGCAAACGTTGAGAGATCAAAGCACGGAAGATGTATATTTTGACCGCTGGGGCATTAAATAAGATCTGTTGTTTACCTTTGATATATTTTTTTAAAAATGAACTTTTAGTACTTTCGTGTACTAGCGTAAAGCCCGGATATGATATGATTCTAAACTAATTTCTTAAACGTTTTTAAAAATCACATTTAAAAAAAAATGCTTTTTATTGCCAACATAAGAATGAAAGAAGCATATTTTTGTGCGTTTTAACTGTTTGTTGGTCTGTCCGTCACGGTTAGATAAGAAAAACGAAAAGGCTTTTGAAAATAATATTTAACCTTTACTTTTCATTCAGAAATATTGTGATAGTTTAAAATATCTATAATAGATTGTTCCGGATGTTTATGTCTACATTGAAATTTTATAATAAACTAAAACTAATCTTCTATTTTTAAATTTAATATTGCATTCATTCTATTGATTATCTATGCGTTTTATTTTAATTTTACCTAAATTTTATCTAAATTGCATCCAAATTAATAATAATAATAATTAATAAGATATATATTAAGAGTGCTAAATCCGAAGGTTAGTTTATGTACATCTACATCTCTACAGATCAATGCTGAAAGATTATTTAAAATCGCTCGTGTGACATATTGTTTATATCAGGCTATTAGTTTGTAACCAGTTTGCATGCTGAACTGATTATCTCGACGCTCCCGGGTTATGTGTCTGTTTGTTTTACATGTTTCGATTGTTTCTTCTGAGTTAAAGATAGTTTACTTCCTATTTCAAACCTTCCACGGGAGGGGATGGGAGCATGCAGTAATTGAGCCAGGGACCAACGATAAATCCGAACTACAGTCTAGTGCGGAAACACCAAGATAAGGCAGTTTTATACCCTGCTCGCCATCCTCCGTCATTTAGCGAGAAATTAATCATTTTCAACTTTGAAGGAACATCCGAAACATCTTGCGAATAGGCGGATCTGACAGGGATCCGACTCCGACGGGGGCCGCCTCTCTTGGTAATCTTGTTTAGTTTATTCATATGTTTTGCCATTACTTTGAAATATAAATTCATCCTCTTCACACCCAACCCTACATCAAGATGTCTCTAACTCATTTGAAGAAAAAGGCCGACCCCCGTTGTCTGAGAAATACTAAATCATACAAGTTGAACCTGTTGTTTGAATTGTTGACATCTAATTCAATTTATTTCAGATACTCATGGAAGAAAGGGGAAATAGGTGGCAACAACACATTTAGTAGTTATGTCTCCTTTGATTCCATCACCGGGGTCCTGACTTTTAAAAGAGTATCCGAGGCTGAGGAAGGAGAGTACAGATGCTACGCAACAAATTTTTTCAACGGTTCGAGGGGTCAATCTTCTGCTGTCAGTATTTCTCCTCCAATGGTAGTTAAGACGTTGCGTGAGTATAGCCAAAGATGTATTTTATTGTCAGGATTTGGAACGACATAAACGAAACTTTATTGGCGCCCCCTCTCCCTCCCCCCTATTTCCAGAAAAATCACATTAAACTTTACTGAAAACACAGATTGCACCAAATAAAAATAGGGACAATCATTACATCCCCAATAAGGGACAACGTAGACTACATTCCCAAACAGGGACAACAAAGATTATATACCCAAAATGGAACAAAAAAAAAGATTACCTCCCCCAAAAAGGAACAACAAAGATTAGATCCCCAAAAAGGGACAACAAAGATTATATACCCAAAAAAAGGGGCAAAGATTACATCCCATAAAAACGGACAATAAAGATTAAATCCTTCAAAAAGGAACAACAAAGTTTACATCCCCAAAAGTGACAACAAATATTAAAACTACTAAGAACAATGCCATCCATTAGTGTTAGCAAAAAATAAAAAACATTATCACTATAAACAAGGTTACAAAGACAGTTTGTCTGAAAGCACAAACTCAAAATCGGCCCCCGAAGTGGTTTACCCAGGAAGGTAAAAAGGCAGTATCAATATTTTCAGAAAGAACATCATAATTAAATTCTATCATAGACAAATGACTGAGAAGAATGGAGAAAGAAGGTTGACAGATCTTGTGTGGTGCTCCAGCGGTCCAGAAGGCCAAGGGACAGGTGAAAGTGAATGTGAAATTAAATGCAAACCTGGCCTTATATGTCTTATAATCAATATCTAATTAGTCTAATTGTTTTGTAAAGGGTCCATCTCTTATTCAAATGTTTAATAGAAAAAAAAAAAAAAACATTTCCGTAGAAAAATAGAAGTATAGATCTGTATCTATGCTGTAGTTCACGTGATAATATGAAGAAGTACTCATTAATTAGTAGTTTAAATTATGTCCAACTTATATATATATATATATATATATATCAGTCGGACAGAACTTACAAAACGATGCAAAACAAATTTAAACATAAAAATACAAAAAGTCTAAGAAAATTTGCATAAATGTTTTACAAATATGGTAAATAGTCATTTCCCCTTCTAAATAGCCTCTCATGTTTGTTACTATTTATAGTGAATAGTTTGTAAAAGTGGTGTATTTTTATGAAAAAACTGCTTCCATAAGTGATTTAAGATTTAGATTTTTTTGCTTTTAGAATAGTGAAACATAGCCGTTGCATCAGAACTTTGAATAATCTAAAATATTGTAATGTCGCATTTTCACTATATGTTCTAGTTTCCGAGATCTAACCGGGACGGACAGACGGACAGACATTTCACACAAAATTAATTTCGTCTTCTGCTAGAAAAGATACAAAGATTTTAATTCTTAAACAACACCTTCTTGTTAAGGATTTCAGTATTGTACAACCACAGACGAGAAAAAACAACAAAATTGATCATATAAATTAGAAATATCTGAAACTGGAATAAGTTAGTTAAATACAAAAACTCAAGCCAGTTTTTATTAAATGCTATGTACAAAGTGTTGGGTTGGCTTGAAACAAGATGGCGATAACTGATGGAGCTATGCGACGACTGAGAAAAAAAAAAGGCTTTTTAATAAAAGAAAGAGTATTATCCCAACCATAAACTCATAACGAGAAAGTTTACACAATGTTGCATTGGATGTTAAACAATGTGTTTGGATACAATCGCATTAACAGCCTTAGGTATAGGGCTATAGGCAAACTAGGCTTCTGATTAGAGCCTCCGATTAGTGAAGGCCTGTTGATTATATCTTTTTATAATTTCAGAGAAGAGATAGCAAAACTTGTCCTCAATGTTTAGGTTGAATACACTAGTTTTTAATAAATTTACATTATTTTAGTATTGTCGCTGTTTTTTTTTTTTTTTCATTTTTTTGGGGGGTGCACCAAATTCAATTTGCCTAGGTCCTCCAATTATCTAAGGCCGGCCCTGACTGACAGTTCCTAGAAGTACTTGAAGATATGGAAATAGAACATTCCAATGTTCGTTAACACTGCTGGCCTAGCATGGGCAAGGTATTGAGAAGAAGAAGAAATATTAAGTAAGACGTTGTTAAATTCTATGAAATACATTCATTGTGACATTTTTACGAATATTTCTAATGAAGAGTTCAACTCAAACTTTATGTTTATCATGTTTGTTTGTAAAATGTTTTACATGTTTCGGAAATTCCTTCAGAGTTGAAGATAGTTATCTTCTAGTCCAAACCTCCCGCAGGACGACGGGGGATGGGAGCGGGCAGGGTTTGAACCCGGGACCATAGGTAAATCGATACGTCAGTCCACCGCTCGACCAGGCAGCCATCATCGGAAGCATTGCAATGTGATGTTTGCACGTGAAATGCGCATGTTGAATCTTTTCAAACAAAGCTATTCCGTTTCTCGAGGCCATCAAGTGAAAAGTTATTTTCCTTTGCTGAAAGGTGAAACTATTTGTAGTTTGCAGGACTTATTTGGATTTATTGATTGTGGATTTTAAAGCCAATTTTAAAGGGAAACTCTCATAGTTTTTTCAAATTTTTAGTTATTGACATATTTAAATTCTGCTTAAAAAGTTGTAATAGTAAACATTATATCATTTTTAGCGGCCCCCTTAAGGGGAAAAAGCCGCTATTAGGTTTGTGCAAAGTGTCCGTCTGTCCGTCTGTCTGTCTGTCACACTCAGGGCGCCTAAACTAGAAGAGATACGAAAAATTTTTCACCATTAAATGCGGCTTGAAAAGTTTAGGTGCAACGGCTACTTTTAGTTTTCTAAAAGCAAACCGTTTAATTTATAAAAATTATTATGCAAGCGATTTTTTAATAATAAAACACCAATTGTGAAGCAATTACATAAATCTAAGGGAGGAAATGCTACTAGAAAAAATGCTCTTGGCATGTAGATATCACGCACATTTTTTAAAATGAATTTCTTTCTGTCTGTCCGTCTGTCCGTTTGTCAGACTCAGAGCGCCAAAACTAGAAGAGATACTAAAAATATTTTTTCACCATTAAATGCTGCTTGAAAAGTTAAGTTGCAATGGCTACTTTTAGTTTTCTAAAAGCAAACCGTTTAATTTATAAAATTAATTATGCAAGCGATTTTTTAATAATAAAACACCAATTGTGAAGCAATTACGTAAATCTAAGGGAGGAAATGTTACTATAAGAAATGCTCTGTATATGCGGATATCACGCACATTTTTTAAAATAAACTTTAAGCAGCGGCTTTCGTGTACTAGCGTAAATTCCGGAAATGACTTGATTCTAAACTAATTTCTTAAATTTTTTAAAAAATCTGATATTTAAAAAAAATTGTTTAGTGCCCCCATTAGAATGAAACTAACATATTTTTGTGCGTTTTGTCTGTTGGTTGGTCTGTCCGTCACGGTTAGAAAAAAACAGTAAAGTCTTTTGAAAATATGATTTAACCTTTACTGTTCTTTCAGAAATATTGCGATAGTTTAAGGATGGGAGCATACAGGAATTGAGCCAGGGACTTAGAAGGAACATCCGAAACATCTTGCGAATAGGCGGATCTGACAGGGATCCGACTCCGAATGGGGCCGCCTCTGAGTTTGTGTATCACACAAACTCTCTTTATAATCTTGTTTATTTAAATTTAAATTAGACAGTAAATTCGCCGCGCCTCCTAAAAAAAGAGGTTCGTTGAGATTTGGTTTTTATCTTAGGCATACCGCATACGTCACTTCCATCAACAATACTGAAAGGGAAACTAGATTTAACCAATCGTATCGCTTCTTTCTTACAGTAGCTGCCAGGCTCTTAGGCTTAGTGACGGCATAGTCCAGAGCTATGCTATAGTTTTATATATATATAGAGAGAGGGAGATGTAAAAGCATTAGGATCAAAAAAAATTTCATCTAAACCTCTCCCTATCCCAAGAACTAAATATATCGTGTGTCTGACTGATTCGAACAAACTGGTCAGTGTAAGGCTAGTCTAGACTACGTGTAGTCAGTCATGACAAGACAACCAAGCGATAATGTTTGTTGTGTGTTAAGTGGTCAGGCGAGAAAATATACACTGGCGTGGTTAGTCAAGCATGTAAATCTACTTTCAACACGCATTTTGTTCTTTGCTTACAATATTTAGATCTAACTGCATAGACGAAGATATATTTCTTTTACGAGAATGACTTTTTGGCTTTCCGTTGTTCATTAGGTACTTGGAATAGTATAGGAATTGTGTGACGTCACATATAAATTCCGTGAAATCTGACCGTTTTGGATATTCAGAAAAATTACGTCAGAAAAACATCATTTACTAAGTTATTCTTGCAAATGAAAAAAAAAAAAAAGATTAATATATTCATTATCTGTAAATCAAAACACATATTATATCAAAATTGTCAAAACCATGAGAGTTTCCCTTTAAGATGTCAAGAACTTGAAACCAGTTTTCAATAGCCTCAGCTCACCATTTAATCAATGCGGCAAACTGGCCCAACTTCTAAGAGAGTTTGACTCCTACCGGCTGGACATCCTTGGAATCTGCGAGATGCGGTGGACATCAAGTGGGCAAACAGTTAATGATGGCAAAACCATAATATACTCAGGACATGATAAGGAGCACACTGGTGGTGTAGGAATCATCATGTCTAAAATAGCACCTTCAGCCATAATTGCTTGGAAGCCAGTCAGTGACCGCATCATTACAGCTCGACTCCAAACAAACCAAATTAAAATTACTATCATCCAAGTATATGCCCCTACAGAGGATGCAGAAGATACCATCAACGATGATTTCTATAATCAACTTCAAACTACACTTGATGAAACACCCACTCATGACCTTATTCTCCTGATGGGAGACTTCAACGCCAAAATCAGTCCTAACCGAACTGGCTTTGAATATGTAATGGGACCATATGGCTCTGCAGAAGACATCAGTGATAACGGCGAACGCCTGATTTCTCTCTGCGCATCCAACAGCCTTTCAATTGGAAACACATATTTTAAGCACAAACAAATTCACAAAAAAACATGGCGGTCACCAAATGGAGAGACCTTCAACGAGATAGATTACATTTGCATCTCCAAACGATGGAGGTCATCTCTATTAGACGTGCGGACCCGCAGAGGAGCGGATATTAGCTCAGACCACTACCTGTCAGTGGAAAATGTAAGCTCCGACTGAAACGCCAACCAAAACGAGCCACACGACCCCGCCCATTTAATGTAGACAAGCTTAAAGACTGCAATACTGCAGCACAGTTCCAACTGAAACTACAGAACCGCTTCGAAACTCTTGCAGATATACTGACCCTTGAAGAAGTGTGGGCCAACTTTAGAGATACCACTATTGAGTGCGCTGAAGAAATTATTGGAAGGAGGCGAGGTTCATACATGGAACGGTGGATACAAGACAGAACATGGAAATTGATCGATGAGAGGAAAGAGGCCAAACTTAAACAAGATCAGAAAAATGAAACACAGGATCGCAGCCTAGCGGAAAAAGCTTATAGGGAAGCAGACCTGAAAGTAAAGAGAAGCTGTCGGCGAGATAAACGTGACTGGATTGAACAGCAGGCTCAAGAGGCGCAAGCAGCCGCAAGCAGAAACGACACAAAAACGCTCCATCGTATTGTCCGAGATCTCACTGGAGCAAAGAGTGGACACGGAGCACCGATAAAAGACAAGCAAGGAAAAACTTTGCTAACGAAAGAAGAGCAGGATGCAAGATGGATCGAGCACTTTAAAGAGACCCTTAACCAACCTTCGCCAGACCTGACTTACACATTCAGGGACCCCTCTCCGGACAATGATCTCAAGGTCAAGACATACCCAATAACTGCAGAGGAAGTTACCATGGCCATTGCAGTGTTAAAGAACAACAAAGCACCAGGGCTAGACATGGTGTCAGCAGAAATGCTAAAACATGGAGGTCAGTGCATTGTTAACAGAATGACTGATCTCTTAAATCTCTGCTGGCGAACTTCAAAAGTCCCTGAGGACTGGCAAAAAGGAGTCATTGTAAGGCTTCCAAAAAAGGGCAACTTGGCAGATTGCAACAACTGGAGGGGAATTACTCTCCTCTCTGTCCTGGGCAAAGTTTTCAGCACTGTTTTGTTAAGACGGCTTCAACAGTCTGTAGATGAGAGGCTCAGAGAAGAACAAGCAGGATTTCGAAGAGGCAGATCTTGTGCAGAGCAGATTCTCGTTCTACGAAATATCATAGAACAAAGTCTTGAGTACCAACAACGGCTAGCGATCAGTTTCGTAGACTTTAAGAAAGCATTTGATAGTGTCCACCGAGAATCACTATGGAAAATAGCTAGAGAATACGGCATCCCAGAAAAATTTGTCCAGATCCTACGACACCTATACAGTCAGTCTAGTTGTTGCATTAAAACAGAAGGAGGAACCACAGAGTTTTTTAGCATCGAGACAGGTGTGAGACAGGGATGCATCTTATCTCCCTTCCTTTTCCTCCTAGCCATCGACTACATAATGAGGAAAGCAATGAACCAGACTGCCTTTGGTATTCCATGGTGTGAACAAAACCGAATGACGGACTTGGACTTCGCCGATGACGTTGCACTATTCGGGGCTACAAATAAAAGTATACAAGAAATGACGGAGAGCCTAGATAGAGAGGCACCCAAAATTGGCCTCCGCATAAACTTGGATAAGACAAAAATTTTGCGAGTGGGATATAAGGCAAAGGGTGCCCCTGTCAGACTTAGCGAGTCAACGTTTGAAGAGTTGGACAAGTTCACTTACCTTGGCAGCATCATAACAAATGATGGGGATGCATACCATGATGTAGTGTGCCGAATAGGAAAGGCAGGGAGCATTTTCCAAAGGCTGCAGCCTATTTGGACAAGCCAAGCCATTGGACTCGAGACAAAAATACACCTTCTCAACACAATTGTCATTCCAACTGCAACATATGCATGTGAGACATGGAAGTCATCTGTCAAAATTGAGAAGAGACTAAATGTGGCTCAACAAAAATGGCTGAGACGGATTCTGAGAGTCAGTTACACAGATCGGGTCTCAAACAAGGAAATCCTATGCCGAACTGGGAGTCGAACACTCAGTGAGGTTGTGACAGAACGTCGCATGAGGTTTGCGGGACATGTTCTACGACAAAATAAACTACGCATACCAAGAATTGCGATGACATGGAGGCCAATACGAGGAAAACGCAAACAGGGACGTCCTCGTATAACTTGGCGTCATACCTTCATGGAGGACCTCAAAACAGTGGACACCAGATGGGAGAAGGCTTCAGACATTGCCAATGACAGATCATTATGAAGACAGCTTGCCGCCTAATGCGCCGAACGGCGCTGGAGGACCTTAGTCTAAGTAAGTCTAAGTAAGTCAGCTCACCATTTAGAGCAAAAGCTGATTCATCTCCAGATGAAATTATGACATGAAAAAGAAATTCTAGTCAATTCTTCCGCGGGAGTTTCACGGGTGCCAGAAGCTTTATTTCCACACTTTTGCTGCTACATTTTTACATTATTTCGGACCTTTTTCATCTATGAACAAATCTTTTTTTGTTTGTTTGAAAATGATCAAATGTTAGAACAGCTCGATGCTGATTGAAAGTAATTGGACAGTAGTTAAAAGAAAAAAAAAACAAGAACTAGTAAGCTAATTCCGCAGTACCGGAACTGTTGCGGAACATTATACACGAGTGTGAATAGCTGATACTTTACATTAAGTACAACTGTACATTTGGAGTGAAATATTGTGATTTAAAATAAGTAATAAGACAGTAAAAAAAAATATCATTAAAATTAGGACAAGAATTAGCTAACACTTGTAATTCGTCAAATGGGAATTATTATACAGTGCACATGTGAATTAAAAGACATTATACGCAGTTAGCTAGCTTATTGCCCCCCCCCACGTACCAATTTAGTTTCATTGCGACTGTGACATAATGGGGAAATAAATATTTTTGGTTACCTGTGAACTAAAGAATGAATCTAATTACGAAGTTTGTTGTGTGTTAACGAGGTGCTAATGTGATATATGTGAGTTTCAGCCCTTGGTTATTGCGAGTTGTGAATCTTGTGTTGTGATTACGTTTGTTCCTGTCCAAGATGGCGTCTAAGAATGAATGATTAAAAGTGTCTAGCCTTATATCGACAATAGCGTTGTTTTCCTCAATTCATTACTTAACATGGTGGCAGCGGAAAGCGAACCACGTAAGTGCTTTCTCTATCGCTAGCATTAGAAGTCTGGATATCAAGAGTGACAGTGAAGTTAAATTGAAAGCTTCCACGGGTAGTATTACCCCAAGGTCACTTACGTTTCGTGTTACCAAGGGAGGTAACCAAGAGATTTAAACATCAGTCAGTAGAGACGGAGTTGCACAAAATGTCTGAAAATCTACTGACGCCCGCCCAGTGCCTGGAGCTAACGGAAGGAAATGTTAGCGAAAATTTCAGACGGTGGAGGCGGCAGATGGAAATATACCTGCAGGCAACGGGGGCCTACGAAAGGCCCAAGAGCCAACAGAGGGCCATTATTCTACATTGCGCTGGCCCACAGGCCATCGAAGTGAGTGACCAATTCACTTACCAAGAAGGGGAAGACGAGTGCGACCCGGGAACATTACTACAAAAGCTCCACGACTACTGCAACCCCAGAGACAACGAGGTGTTAGAAACTTTCCGTTTTTGGAAACTGCCCGTGTGCTCGCCATTCGAGACCTTCTTGACGCAGCTGAAGTCCCAGGCAAGCAAATGTAATTTCAAGGAGTCTGACAGGATGATTAGGGACAAAATAGTCTTCTCCGCAGACAGAAAAGTGCAGGAAAAACTCCTGTCATGCTCAGAACTGTCCATGAAAAGAACAATTGAGATCTGCAGAGCCTTCGAGCAGTCAACGACTAGCGTTGAAGAAATCCGAGGGGAAGCTCAGGGTCGAATTGACAAAGTAGAAAGAACTGCACAGAAGGCAGCACCCCCTGAGCGTTGATTCTGTGGACGACACCACGCTTTCAATAAAACAGCATGCCCGGCTTGGGGACAGACCTGCAAGCGATGTGGGGAAAGAAACCACTTCGCAAGAAAGTGCAACAGACTAAAAGAGAGCACACGTGTACACCAAGCGTCAGGGTACGAGCCAGAGTGGCTAAATACCATTAATGCACTCAATTCGACAAGAGACAGGCTCACGGCTGACTTCATAGTGAATGGGCAAAGAATTAAATTCCAGTTAGACACTGGAGCGGACGTCAACATCATCTGTAAGAGATTTGTAAGAAGATGTCAAGCAGTGGATACCACACAAACCTTAAGGATGTGGAACATGACCGAACAGAAGCCAGAAGGAGTTGCTGAGTTACCAATGACCAACCCAAAAACAGGCAAAACAGCAGTAGTGAAATTTTTCGTCGTTGGAAATAATTTCCAATGCCTCCTCGGCTTGAAAACGTGTCAAGAACTGGACCTCATTACACTCAACGGCAACAATTTCGTCTCTCATGTACAGTCAACCAACGATAACCTAGGTGACCTAGGAGAAGCAAAACTAACTATTGATACTAGCTAGTCTCCAGTAGTGTCTACGTGCCGCAATATTCCTCTTGCATACAGAGACAAAGTCAAGAAAGAGCTTGATGTACTCGTGAAGAGAAAAATAATGGTCCCGGTAGAGGAGCCAACGAATTGGGTCAGTCAAATGGCCATTGTTCAGAAAAAAATGGAGATTTACGAATTTGTATAGACCCACAACACTTAAACAGAGTCTTGAAAAGGGAGCATTACAGACTCCCTACATTTGAAGATACATTACCACAGTTCAAGAACGCCAAAGTTTTCTCGAAACTCGACGTTAAAGAAGCCTACTGGCACGTACGCCTCGACCAAGAATCAAGCATCCTGACCACAATGATAACACCTTACGGCCGCTACAGATGGACAAGGCTGCCATTCGGCTTATGTGTCAGTGGAGAAATCTTCCAAAGGAAGTTGTCACAAGCACTTGAGGGCCTCAGTGGCTGCATCAATGTCGCCGACGACATCATTGTAGTCGGGTGTGGCAGTACAAGGGACCATAAGGCAAAACTGGAAAGGCTGCGAGAAAGATGCAAAAGAAAATCCATAATACTGAACGAGAGCAAAACATTGGAACAAAAAGAGGAGGTCGAATTCATGGGACACGTCATCAGCGCACAAGGCATTAAACCAGACCCCAAGAAGGTGCAGTCCATAGTGGACATGGATCGCCCTACAAACGCGCAGCAAGTCCGACGATTCTGTGGTATGGTGCAGTACCTATCTAAGTTCCTTAGCAACCTGTCAGCCATATCACACCCCTTGCGGGAACTCACCAAGAAAGAAACGGATTTTGATTGTAACGAGGAATGCGAAGTTGCCTTTAGGAAATTAAAGGAAATGATAACAACGACCCCGGTGCTGGGCTTCTATAACGCAGCCAAATCCCTTGAAATTCAAGTCGACAGCAGCCAAGATGGGCTTGGTGCCGTGTTAATCCAGGAAGGAAAACCCTTGGAATATGTATCACGAGCCTTAACACCAACGGAAAAGAGATGGGCTCAAATCGAGAAAGAACTACTGGCAGTAGTTTTCGGACTTGAGAGGTTCAATCAATATACGTTTGGCAGACCCGTCACAATCCTAATTGACCACAAACCCCTGGCTACCATCTTACAAAAACCCCTAAACCAAGCCCCAAGACGGTTACAGAACCTTATCATGAGAAGCAATAGATATGATTTTACATTCAAGTGGATTCACGGAAACGAACTGTATATAGCCGACACGTTGTCTCGTACATGCAATGCTAAGCCAATTAATGAAGAAATATTAAGCCTCAACATACAACAAATCGTCGATATTCCCGATCCATTGCTGGACAGAATTAGAATTGAAACGGACGCTGATGAAACTCTACAAGCCCTCCGAAAGACTATTGAAGACAGTTGGCCTGTTAAGAAATCGACCGCGCCAGCGGCTCTGAGACCATACTATGATTTTGCTGAGACCCTGAGTATAAGCAATGGAATCATCGTTTAGGGGGAAAGAGTACTAATTCCAAAAAGCATGCGCTCTGAGATGAAGGAGAAGTTGCATGCCTCCCACCTAGCATACGACAGCATGATGAGACGGGCGAGGGATCTGATTTTCTGGCCAGGAATGGCTGCTGAGATCAAACAGATGTCCGACTCATGCATGGCCTGCCAAGAGAATAAGCCAAGCAATCAACGAGAAACGTTAAGGCCACATTACGAAGTAAAGGGACCTTGGGAAAAGGTTGGAACCGACTTAATGGAGATTCAAGGGAGAACATACTTGATCACAGTTGACTACTTCTCGAATTGGATCGAAGCCGACTTATTAACAACGTCAACCTCAACTGAGGTTATTAGAAAGCTTAAAGCCCACTTTGCCAGATTCGGAGTCCCTAAAGTCCTAGTCTCTGACTGCGGGCCTCAATACACCTCTCACGAGTTTGCTGTATTCACGAACAGATGGAATATTTCACACTTCAGGTCCGATCCTGGACATCCCAAAGCCAACGGGAAAGCAGAGGCCGCCGTAAAATCTATCAAAAACATGATGATGAAGACCCTCAGAACTGGGGAGGATCAATACGAAGCCCTGCTGGAACTCCGCAACACACCCAAACAGGACTGTGGCTATAGTCCAGCCCAGTTGTGTTTAGGTCGAAGGCCACGGTCACTACTACCCCTAAATAAACCCCTTGAGCCAGAAAGCAACACGGCCACGGAAATCCTGGGAGCTAAAGCACGCCACAAGTACGCCATAAAGAAACACTATAACAAACGAGCACGAGACCTGCCCAGGCTGAACGTGGATCAAAACGTGTATTTCCAGAGCCCTGGAAACAAAGATTGGCGACCTGGCAAAATCACTAAAAGAAATAGCGAGCGCTCTTACACAGTTAAGGGAATGGAGGGCGGCATTTATGTTAGGAACAGAGTGCACATCCGGCCCAGGAATGTCCCTTACTCTGACATCTTTTCAGATGACGAAACGGCAACCCATGAGGCACCACCAGATGCCTCATCCTCAGACATAACACCACAACCTGCCTTAGAGTCCAGTGCAGGCCCAGATGCAACCCAACCATTGGCTCACGGAGCAGAGCCTATCGTAAGAAGGAGTGGGCGAACAAGAGTCACCCCTGCGTGGCACAAGGACTATGACATGGGCAAGTGGTGACAAGGACTATGACATGGG